>CM028380.1:6770822-6798322 GCA_013146195.2 Codonopsis lanceolata
CGATGCTGTGAGTGTTTCTCTCTTGAACTTTTGTATATGATTTAATTTGATTGATAAAAAAATTTAACATAAAATTGCAATGCAGCAACTACAATACCTAGCTCCTCGGATGGTGCATCACGATAGCAACAGGGCGTCGATGAGGCAAACTTTTGGGAAGCGTTGGATGAAGTGACTAGACATTTTGAGGACTTATTTTGATGTTGTACCTTTTATTTTGAGCATGTACTTTTTATTATGACGTTGGGCGAATATGTATTTTGTTTTTGTTATGAAACTATACTCCTTTTAATGAAGTTAAGTGATTAGGTATTATGACTATTTTGAATATGGGTTTTGGAGCTGTCCAGTTTGAGAAAGCGGTGACTAGTTATGGTATTTATTGATTCACAACAAAACTTGTTAGAGTTATTTCAATCCAATGGCTGCAGCTTAGTTCCCTGCACAATTGTCTAAGTTTGAATTTTTGTCTATGGGCCTGCTTTAGTTGTTCACACTTGTAAAGAAATATATAAGCGGTTTCTCATCACTTGGCATACACATTTGGGTGTTGGATAACTCTTTATCTTCCTTGTTAGTTTCCTTGAGGGTCTTCTTGCAAAGGAATTTTGTTCGCCTCATTGTCATGGAATAATGTGTTAAATTATGTTAAAGGACTATAAAGTTTTGAGCATGTACTTGACTGTTGACCTATTTTTAACGTAAAACTCTATCGGTGCAAGATATAACCAAACCAACTATTCTAGCACGTTTATAATACTTCTAAGTCACTTTATTTCAGATTTTATAGTAATCGAAATCCGTTTACTCATTTTTGACCCTTAGAACGCAAGACTACTAATTTGAAACTTTTAACTTGACTATTGCCCTATTTTTTGCGTAAACCTCAATCGGTGCAAGATATAGCCAAACCAATTATTCTAGCACGTTTATAATACTTCTAAGTCACTTTATTTCAGAATTTTATAAGTCGAAATCCGTTTACTCATTTTTGACCCTTAGAACGCAAAACTACTAAGTTGAAGCTTTTAACTTGACTATTGCCCTATTTTTTGCGTAAACCTCAATCGGTGCAAGATATAGCCAAACCAACTATTCTAGCACGTTTGTAATACTTCTAAGTCACTTTATTTCAGATTTTATAGTAATCGAAATCCGTTTACTCATTTTGACCCTTAGAACGCAAAACTACTAAGTTGAAGCTTTTAACTTGACTATTGCCCTATTTTTTGTAAACCTCAATCGGTGCAAGATATAACCAAACAAACTATTCTAGCACGTTTGTAATTTATAAGTCACTTTATTTCAGATTTTATAGTAAGAAATCCGTTTACTCATTTTTGACCCTTAGAACGCAAAACTTCTAAGTTGAAGATTTTAACTTGACTATGGCCCTATTTTTTGCGTAAACCTCAATCGGTGCAAGATATAACCAAACAAACTATTCTAGCACGTTTCTAATACTTCTAAGTCACTTTATTTCAGATTTTATAGTAATCGAATCTTACTCATTTTTGACCCTTAGAACGCATAAAACTACTAAGTTGAAGCTTTTAACTTGACTATTGCCCTATTTTTTTTAAAACCTCAATCGGTGCAAGATATAGCCAAACCAACTATTCTAGCACGTTTGTAATACTTCTAAGTCACTTTATTTCAGATTTTATATAATCGAAATGCGTTTACTCATTTTGACCCTTAGAACGCAAAACTACTAAGTTGAAGCTTTTAACTTGACTATTGCCCTATTTTTTGCGTAAACCTCAATCGGTGCAAGATATAGCCAAACCAACTATTCTAGCACGTTTGTAATACTTATAAGTCACTTTATTTCAGATTTTATAGTAATCGAAATCCGTTTACTCATTTTTGACCCTTAGAACGCAAAACTTCTAAGTTGAAGCTTTTAACTTGACTATTGCCCTATTTTTTTGCGGAAACCTCAATCGGTGCAAGATATAACCAAACCAACTATTCTAGCATGTTTCTAATACAGATTTTATAGTAATCGAAACTCTAAGTAACGCAAAAACACTTTATTTCAGATTTTATAGTAACCAAACCAAATCGCACATTTATAATACTTCTAATCTTTATTTCAGATTTTATAATTGTTTACTCATTTTTACTAGAACGCATTTTTGACCCTTGAAGAACAAAAACTACTAAGTTGAAGCTTTTAACTATTTTTATTGTAAACCTCAATTTTTTGTGAAACCTCAATCGGTGTAAGATATAGCCAAACCAACTAAACGTTTGTAATACTTCTAAGTCACTTTATTTGAAGCTTTTATTTTTGACTTGCAAAACTACTATTGCTTTTAACCTATTTTTGCGTAAACCTCAATCGGTGCAAGATATAGCCAAACCAACTATTCTAGCACGTTTGTAATACTTCTAAGTCACTTTATTTCAGATTTTATAGTAATAAAAACTGCTTACTCATTTTTGACCCTTAGAAGCAAAACTACTAAGTTGAAGCTTTTAACTTGACTATTGCCTATTTTTTATGCAAACCTCAATCGGTGCAAGATATAACCAAACCAACTATTCTAGCACGTTTTAATACTTCTAAGTCACTTTATTTCAGATTTTATAGTAATCGAAATCCTACTCATTTTTGACCCTTAGAACGCAAAACTACTAAGTTGAAGCTTTTAACTTGACTATTGCCCTATTTTTTGGGTAAACCTCAATCGGTGCAAGATATAACCAAACCAACTATTCTAGCACGTTTATAATACTTATAAGTCACTTTATTTCAGATTTTATAGTAATCGAAATCCGTTTACTCATTTTTGACCCTTAGAACGCAAAACTACTAATTTGAAGCTTTTAACTTGACTATTGCCATATTTTTTGCGTAAACCTCTATCGGTGTAAGATATAACCAAACCAACTATTCTAGCACGTTTATAATACTTCTAAGTCACTTTATTTCAGATTTTATAGTAATCGAAATCCGTTTACTCATTTTTGACCCTTAGAACGCAAAACTACTAAGTTGAAGCTTTTAACTTGACTATTGCCCTATTTTTTGCGTAAACCTCAATCGGTGCAAGATATAACCAAACCAACTATTCTAGCACGTTTATAATACTTTTAAGTCACTTTATTTCAGATTTTATAGTAATCGGAATCCGTTTACTCATTTTTGACCCTTAGAATGCAAAACCACTAATTTGAAGCTTTTAACTTGACTATTGCCCTATTTTTTTGCGTAAACCTCAATCGGTGCAAGATATAGCCAAACCAACTATTCTAGCACGTTTGTAATACTTTTAAGTCACTTTATTTCAGATTTTATAGTAATCGAAATCCGTTTACTCATTTTTTGACCTTTAGAACGCAAAACTACTAAGTTGAAGCTTTTAACTTGACTATTGCCCTATTTTTTGCGTAAAAAACCTCAATCGATTTATGTAATCAAGTTTACTCATTTTTATCTTTTAAACTATTCTAGCATGTTTATACTTTATACTTCTAAGTCACTTTATTTCAGATTTTATAGTAATCGAAGTTTACTCATTTTTGACCTTAGAACTACTAAGTTTGAAGCTTTTAACTTGACTATTGCCATATTTTTTGCGTAAACCTCTATCGGTGTAAGATATAACCAAACCAACTATTCTAGAATGTTTATAATACTTCTAAGTCACTTTATTTTATATTTTATAGTAATCGGAATCCGTTTACTCATTTTTGACTCTTAGAACGCAAAACTACTAATTTGAAGCTTTTAACTTGACTATTGCCATATTTTTTTGCGTAAACCTCAATCGGAGCAAGATATAGCCAAAACAACTATTCTAACACCTTTATAATATTTGTAAGTCACTTCGGTTCAAATTTTATAGTAATCGGAATCCGTTTACTCATTTTTGACCCTTAGAATGCAAAACTACTAAGTTGAAGCTTTTAATTTGACTAGTGCCCTATTTTTTGCGTAAACCTCAATCGTGCAAGATATAACCAAACCAACTATTCTGGCACGTTTATAATACTTCTAAGTCACTTTATTTCATATTTTATAGTAATCGAAATCCGTTTACTCATTTTTGACCCTTAGAACGCAAAACTACTAAGTTAAAGCTTTTAACTTGACTATTGCCCTATTTTTTGCGTAAACCTCAATCGGTGCAAGATATAGCCAAACCAACTATTCTAGCACATTTTTAATACTTTTAAGTCACTTTATTTCAGATTTTATTGTAATTGAAATCCGTTTACTCATTTTTGACCCTTAGAACACGAAACTACTAAGTTGAAGCTTTTAACTTGACTATTGCCCTATTTTTTGCGTAAACCTCAATCGGTGCAAGATATAGCCAAACCAACTATTCTAGCACGTTTGTAATACTTATAAGTCACTTTATTTCGGATTTTATAGTAATCGGAATCCGTTTACTTATTTTTGACCCTTAGAACGCAAAACTACTAATTTGAAGCTTTTAACTTGACTATGAAATGCATATTAGCAAGGCAAGAAACAAATGCAAAAAAAACTGGATAAAACTAAATGAACTATGAAAATACATTTAGAAAAACACAATCTAATAAAATAAATCGCATCTCTATAGATTTTACACATTTGACGCCGTTTCTAAAGTAACAAACTCATCAAACCGATCCCTCAAAATTTGACTCCAATGAACTATGTTAGGCTCACATATTATTTCCCATACCGGATATAGACACATGCGAGGCAACGGACTAGATGGTCTCAATCGAAGAGCTATAAAGTGGGTTCTTCCGTTGACCATGCCGAAGTTAATCTGTGCTCCGGTGGCTGTGCATCAACAAACCGTGTCTGTAATGGCATGAATTTATTACAACCCATTCCGTGACTCGTGTAACACGTCACAATCCTCTAATGCCTAGTAGCAATCACGAATCCTGGAAGATGCAAATCCAACCAATGAGGCTCTGGCGCCGGCATGCTGTGCCAATCACATACACGGTAACCGCGCATAAAAGAATCTTCCCCTATTTTCCCCACATAAAAGTTGAAGTTCTCATTAAGTTCTAGCATCAACTCACGACGCACCTGATCCCACAACTCTTGGTTGTTATACACAAAGTCGGCAATTACTCTGAAACCACAATTTCCATCTCCCTTGACATCTAAAACGTCTTTCATGAATGGTGGCATCTGATCGTTGTATGCAAATGAATTACCCGCGCCACCCATCGATGGTAGACCCGAGCCTGAAGAAGTACCACTTCGAACTTGACCTCGACCCCGACCCCGACCTCGACCTCGACCTCGTGCTGCTTTGTCTGCAACTCTGTCAGCATGCTCATAACTTGATATTATTGTAGGGTAAGGTAAAGTTAGGTAAACATTATTTTTTTTTATTGTAAACAGTTAAAATATTTAACGTAAACATTTAAAGTTAACATTAACGTAAAAATTTAAAGGCAAACCTGATAGATCTCTCTTAGTCGAGTTCTGTTTTGGCCGCCCTTTATGTACTCTAATATCTGGTTCCTTCAATCCTATCGAGTCCGGACGTATGATATTATGGAACTGTCTAGCATAATGATATATCATCGGTTCGGGATCATCTTTGATATCTTCCACGATGTTGTTGATCAAATCAATAGCAGACTCTCTTGTCAAACAACTCATGTCCTCATTTCCCTCCATAGACAACGTCCTCCAAAAAGGATGAATTGAATGGGGTTCGATCGCCACCAAATCATTTGACAACTTGAACATTTCACACGAACATGGTAGCCCGAAGCTAAACTTCATCTCACAACCACATATATCTGAATTATCTTCGATTTTCTTCTTTTACTGTCGCTGATACTTGGCATGTAGTAACTTAATTGCACGGTGTGACACTTTATATCTCAATCGACGAAAAATAATGAATTTGTCAATATGATCATGGGCTACGGTCTGAGACTTTTCAAATTCATTATTTATGTCATTGAACTGAAGCTCGATTAGATTATGAATTTGCTGGAATATGTGATCGAAGCCCTCGACCGACGTGCATAACCATCTCTTCAATTGGGAGTGTGCACTATCAACTCTGTAATACATCCAAAAAAATATACATTATCAATAAATTTGTTGACTTTTCAATGTACTGCATTTCTTAAAATGTACAAGTGTTACATGTTGGTTGTTTATGCACCAAAATACATGTAGTTTTTTGTCCAAGCACTAGCAAATCTTTCCTTGTACGGCTTCAATCATTCCTTCTTAACATATCTAACCATCACAGGGATGTTCTCCCACCTTTCTTCCATCTTTGCCACATTAGCCATGTATTCGGCCTCAGTTTGGGAATTCACTATATCCTTCCACCTCTTACTAAACGCCTTCGAATATTTTTTAGTACTAGTCAGCCCAACCAAATACTTCTCAACATCCTTCGCTATGTGTCTCCTACACAACAAATGGTGAGACTTAGGAAAGTGCGTCTCAACAACACTCATTAAAGCCAACTCTCTGTCGGTGATGATTACATCCGGAACTGCACAGTGGGAAAAAAATGTCCTCAAGTTCCCTACTGCCCAACTAAAGGTATCACTTCTCTCATTCTTCAAAAATACAAATGCAATATGAAAATTTTTCCTTGTTGATGTATTTCCAACAAAGGCATCTCATACTTATTGGTCTTATAGGTTGCATCCATAACAACAACATATGGAAATAAGACTAATAACTCCATGGACTTTTGGATGAGCAAACATAACATCAGTCAATTTTTTACTGTTATGCTTATGCCTGAACCACGTAGCATACCCACGTACCCTCATCTCCTTGAAAAAATACTGTATTTTCGAGCACGATCCCATCTTAGTCTTTCTTATCTTTTGCAAGGCATTCTCTACATGCTTTTTGGTGCTAACATTTCCGGGTTTTCTTTCTTCACTTATTCAATATTTGCTTCACGCTTGTGTAGTGAAACACCTATCAATCTCCGTTAACTTTGCTGCAGATGTATGCCACTGATTAGCTTTAGCTAGTGAATGGTTGTGTGCATTCTTCGACGTACTAACCTTCACTTTCCACCCAATAGATAATTTTTCCACCAAATAAACTTCAAACTTACAATCATTTTTTTTTGTAGTCTTTTTTCTATTCTTCTCATCACAATCACCGTCGTATCTATAATTGCCACCTATCTCACAAGCAAGCCATATTTCTCCCTGTGTCCGGTAGCTCTAACCCAAGCTTCTGCCTCATTTCGATTTTGAAATATTTTATTAGGGCTCGTTTGGTGCAACGTTTTGAAAACGCAGCTTTTCACAACGCAACATTTTCAAAACACAGTTTTATTTTTGTAAACACGTTTGGAAAACTATTTCAAAACACTATTTTTCATAAACAAACTAGTTGAAAACGTAGCATATTTTTAAAACGCTGCATTGAAACACTTTTAAAGAGAAAACGTTGCGCTTTTTACCAACGTTTTGACCAAAACGCTCCACCAAACAAGCACTTAGTTTTGAAAAAATGCGAGACATCTGGAAATTGCTGCTGATTCGGAAATATATATATATAGATGTCTTGCATTTTTTCAAAACTAATAAAATATTTCAAGATCGAAATGAGGCAGAAGCTTGGGTTAGAGCTACTGGACATAGGGAGAAAATGTGTTTCTTTGTTAAGAGACACAAAGTACATAATGATGGATCACGTAAAATACGGCTTGCTTGTGAGATAGGTGGCAATTATAGTTACGACGGTGATTGTGATGAGACGAAGAGAAAAAAGACTACAAAAAAAGATGATTGTAAGTTTGAAGTTTATTTAGTGGAAAAATTATTTATTGGGTGGAAAGTGAAGGTTAGTACGTCGAAGAATGCACACAACCATTCACTAGCTAAAGCCAATCAGTGGCATACATCTGCAAAGAAAGTTAACGTCGGCAGAGATTGATAGGGTGTCTCAAATACACAAAGGCAAACGTGAAGCCGGAGCAGATATTGAATGAGCTGAAGAAAGAAAACCCGGAAATGTTAGCACCAAAAAGCATGTAGAGAATGTCTTGCAAAAGATAAGAAAGACTAAGATGGGATTGTGCTAAAAATGCAGTATTTTTTCAAGGAGATGATGACAAGTCAGCACATCCCTCTCATGTTGAACATAACAAAATATCATCAATCCTACAACACTATTAACAACATGAAAAGAAATGAACTTAATAAAATGTTATCGTCTAAAGAAAATAATTAATTATTACCTCGCCATTCCATATCGTGTGTGCAACATGGCCAATAAATCCAGTCAACACATCAGGGATAGTAGGCCCTCCTGGAAGTTAATGGGTCAACCTCCAACCATCATCCTCACCAACACCACCCCCTTCTCGTCTACCACGACCAGGACCTCCTACTCTACCTCGACCTTCTACCCTACTTCGTGCTCGATCTCCTCGGTGAACAACCAATCATTTTCCTGCTCGACCATCACCTCTACTATCTATATTCAAACAACAATTAGTCGGGATAAAACAACATTTATAACTCATTAAAATCATTAATGAGTTTGAAGAAACATTTATAACAAAATTTATGCTTTGTTCTCATCAAAATTAGATATGAGTCAAAATTTATTCAAAAATTTGTTGAAGAAATTGACGCTAAGCTGAAGCACGTAGTGTTGAGTATTACACCCAACCTGGTTGGGATACACTCTCAAGCCAAAAGCATCAACGCGTGGTTGCAGGATGGGTCAATATACATGCTGACTATAATAGAAGTTTGAAATTCAACAATGTTGAAAGGTAATGTAGAAAATTTAACAATAAAACAAACCCCTGCTGCTCCGAATGGGCTATCGTACAAGGTATAGAAGAAAAGAGAAATAAAACATGCACCAGTTACAAAATGAAAGCCATTACATGCACTTCCGCTTGATAGAAGGCAGATTAATCTTATTGAAGTGTACCACTATGGCTACAACAGTAAACTACAACACACAAATCCAAAAACACATCTCCTTATTGGAAAGGTCATAAACACCACTGGTATGCAATATTTCAACATTTAAAGAAGTAATCATTCTATCACCCACAAACAGAACAATACAATAAAAGCTTCACTAGTTTAATTCTTATTTACTTTGCCACAACATTAAACACAAGAAATTAAATTCTAAAAGCTCAATCTTTACAGATAGACTTGCTATCATAAACAGTACAAGTAAGGAGATGGAAGTATTATGGAAAAAGAAGTTCTTCAACCAAATGCAATGGCTCGCTAAAAGATTCAAACAGCCCAATGTAAAAATAAAAATCTCCATCCTCTACCTTGAATGACCATTTCACACTGCTAAAACTAGGATTATAATACTTAAAACCTGTGGATTATGTTAATTTTGTTGACTTGGAATTCACTACTAAAATACCACTACTTGGAATTGATTGTTAGTGTTTTACATGGCAGGTATGGTTAGAAACTTGGAGCAAAGAATTGGAGTGAAAGAATCTAATGGTTTCGTTTGGTGCAGGCTCCAGATCCAATCACAATTATTTGTCTTAGTCTGTAGCACTATGTCTGGCTACACGACATACGAGACTTCCATTACAGTTAGGGTCGAAAAAGAAAATGCCCCTCTATAGAAAGAAGATGTCAAGATGAACAGAGCAATTATTTAGCAAAAAAAAAAAATAGATGAACCAAGCAGTTACCAGAGATGTACTTGGAAGATACCATTCCAATTCAATAGCGTTCTGGTTCTGGTCATCCACCCCTTACTCGAGTCCCCTTAAACAAATATACATAATAAATGGATATTTGATTTCAGTTTCTATTTAAAAAAGAAACAAAACAAAATCTGATTTAAACTTGCATCTCTTATAGTTCAAAATTTCAGTTTTCAATGAGACATAATTACAACAGATGAAAAATGAAAAAGAGATGAACCCTATGAAGTTCTTTCACTAGACAACCCAAATCTTGACTAAGTTGATTGCGACTACTCTCTTCATTAAGTAACCAAAGTGTGTCTATATCCCACCCACTATAGACTTAAGAATCCTTAGAACGTCTCAGACAGTTGATGTCGCTTCATTAACTCAAGTATCAATTAATCAGGACCATTTCTTTTCTTACATTTTTAGCACATAGTAAGAAGGCAAAGCTCTCAAACTTTAAAAATAACAAAATGAAAGAATCGGTTGTCTCTTATCACCAATGAAGATTCAGAAAGACAAAAGGAGTACACCGTGAGAAATTTGATGTAGAATTGTTGACTGGACTTGGTTGTCTGTTCAGATAGCTATTAAACTAGGTCAGAATAAGCACCCTCTCCGGGTTTGATGGAGTGTTTGGCTTTCATAGATTCAAGAACTACACAAGTCACTCATGCTGGATTTTAATTTCTTGGTTTTTTAAATAGTATGATTTCTAAGGCAAACATGAATGAAGTTTATGCAGCTCGCTAGGCCTGGCGGGTGAAATGGTTTGTGGAATCCCTTTTGCTAAAATTTTCTAAGTAATAAGTAACCGGGGGAAACTATATGCCATAGCATGTTACGACATATCTGAATTATTCAAGTTTGAATAGATCCAGACATGCTTGAGGTGGGAAATGGAGGGATGACAAAAGATGAATACATAGTACATTTTAGCCTATGGGCCATGTCAAAAGTAGTTTATAGTCTCTCTATGTTAAAGTTTTTACTCCCCCTATAGTGCATACATTCATTAATTTACCTACCAATTTCGTTGCAGGCACCTCTTCTACTAAGTTATGAAGTAAGAAATGCCCCAAAAGAGACCATGGAAATCACTGGCAATGAGGAGGTGATTGTTGTTAACAAAGGTGAAAACATCCATCACCAATCCCTATATACGTTTGATTCATTTATCCAAATATCGTCCAACCATTTAATGTTGTCGTGAACCGTAGATACTAACTGACATTATGTCAACATTCACTAGATGCTCTGGGTGTTCAAGCTACGAAGGTCAAGATGGAAGGTGATATTGAGGTAGTTTCGCCAAGTTAATCTTTTATGCTCAAATGCTATTTGACATTTATCAGTATCAGTTGGATTCCTTACCCGCGACTTTAAACCCTCAACAGCCATAGATTTCAAACAACACAAAGAATTTATAGATATAATAACTACAAATCAACCAACACGAAATCTGCAAACCCTACATAATCAAATTAGCACACGCCCAATAGCAAGAAAAGAATACAAGCATAACTACAAATCAACCAAAAAATTGAGCCCTATTAAATCATTCACATTGTGAGTAAAACAAAACCCTAGAACATTATAATAACAAGCACAATCAAATTTTAAACTGTGGGCATTACCTAAACACAAATCTTAAAATGTGATTGATTTCAGTTTTGTTGAATTTCCCATTTACCATTAAAATTTTCAAGAATGCAAAATGTAACAAATGGTATGGTATCTGCAGATAATTATTGAGAAACAACAAAGGGTTGTAATAACAGATAGGATGTGGGCAAGGGTCCTACCTTCAACCAATTAGCCAAGCTTTCTGAGCTCGAAAGATGTCATAGAATTTTAGGTAACAGATAAGTCGCTAGGGTGAATGGAGTAAACATGTACAGAGTCGACTAGGGTTTGGGACTTAGATGGGTGTAAGTCTAAATACCCTAGCGACTTGAACAAAAAAACAACCCAACTGTATTGTTGTCTGGGAGAGAAATCGAGGTTAGAATCGATTAGGGTTTGGGACTTACACAAGTACAAATCCAAAGAGCTTAGCGATTTGAAGAAATAAACATCGTACCTTGTCTTGGGCGTCGCTCGTTGCCGACATAAATTGGAGTCGTTGTTTCCTGCTGGAGAAGAAGGGTAGTGTGAGACGCTTGTTGCTACCTGGAGGCATGATTGCTAATTTGTATAGGGAGGGGGTGTTTGGAAAATGATTGAAAAATTGTGGGTTATTTTGTTTTAAGGAGAGTAAGGATGTAATTGTAATATGACCATTTAAAATAATGGTGCGACGTTTAGTAAATGGGGTGTGACGTTTAGTGTCACCCTTTATAAATACACTTAATAATAATTAAGAATATTTAAGGAGTAGAATGAAATATTTGGAATGCTACTTTAGCGAAGGAATATTTGTGGAGACAAAGTGGCGCAGTAGTAACTAGTAACATAGAATTAGTTTTTAGATTATTTTTATAATTAGTTAGTCTTGGGCTTTATTGTTAGTTTATTCTCATTTATAGTATTTTTGGTAGTTTAGATGCTTTGACTTGGGTACCAAGTAGTACTTTGCCTATGTAAAGGCGCTCTATTGTAGTATTCAAATTAGGTTTTGGTTAACGAAGGTTTTGATAAAAGGTTTTCATTGAAAATGCTCTGTTCTTTCCACCCTCCCACACCACCGCATCCTCCTTATTTCTATCCACCTTATGCTTATATAATTAACTACTCAAAGAAACACCTAAGAGTGTCCAGTTTCCAATCTTAAGGATTCCTTCTAAAAGATGGGTTCCACGTTACAATATCACCCATGAGTTGCATAGTTTCACTAACAGTTTCATCCTTGTTCGAAGATAGACCGTATAGAGCAGGAAATTCTGGCCGGAGCTCCATGTTCCCACACCAATGATCGCTCCAGAATCTGATCAAATTACCATTGCCTACCTCAAAAGATATAAACCTCTTCATATTCTTCCACCTCTTTCTGATACCTTTCCACAACCCCACACCATATGAGGAGTGATCCTCTATAAGATCCCACCTATAAACACCAGCATCTAAGTTAAACACCACTACCTTTTTCCATAGACTTTCCATTTCTTGCATATATCTCCAAAGCCATTTCCCCATCAACTGGCTTTTTTATCCCTAAACCACCACTTTGAACACTAGAGCACACCACCTCCCACCTAACCAAATGATACTTCTGCTCCATCGCTTGTCCTTCCCATAAAAAATCCGTCTTCAACTTTTCAATTGTCAGAAACAAACATGAATTAAAGAAATAAACATGCACAAGATATAAGTAACTATGGTTTATATGCATGTAAAAGTACTTCTAAGGCAAATGGAAGCACTTAGCACCCATTAGCAGTGTTGAGCACCGTAGAAACATGAGAATAGCAGTGCTGAGCACAGTAGAAACTTGAGAATATAGGCATTGCAGTTATATTTACAATCGACATACCAAGGGGCCAAACTTATCTATTAAAATAATTGACATATGTAGAATCCATTATTACATGTTTGTATACCTACAGTAAATCAAGAAAATAAGGAATTCTAGATGGAATCCATCTTTCGCCATGTATGAATTTGCGGACAGTGAATTTTGTTGCACCTTTAGGGTCATTGAGTACATTTGCCCATTTTACCCTGCTACTAGTGTTTGCGCCTGGCCCACAATTCTAGTATTCTACATAATACATATTTTTTGTAGTTTGTCCATCCCACTATAACCATCATTTAGGGTCAATCATGCCATCAATGATGCTTTGCATAATCACTGTCCTCGAGAAGATTTTCCAAGGCCTACCTAAGTAAGTCTTTGTTTTGGGCTCTCGTGTGCCTAATATTGTGCAGTTTTGAAAGACTATTCCTGTTTTCTTAGTAACATCTTCTCTTCCTTAAGCAGTGATCACATTCGATTGGCCTGGAAGTGGTGTGCGTGCCATTACTAGGTAGTTTTGGAAGACTATTGCCGCATCCCCGAAAATGAAGTCTACAGTTCCTAGGATCTCACGTCTCGTGTATGGTGTATAGAGTGTCTTGATACCCTACGAACCGGCATTTGAAGAATCCTAGGTTTTTAGCCTCGCTTCTTAATGTCACTGCTTGCTGCATTTTTGGTCTAGTGGTATTCTCAAATGTTATGCCTTCAGCCATGCAGTTATCGCCATGTATGGCTTCAAAAAAGCATGTAAAAGTTAAAAGCGTGATTTATACATTCAGTGTGCAAATGTACATTATGTCTTGGACTATTTATTCTTGTTACATATTGTAGTAACAATCAACATTAACATGAATGGGTTGTAAGGAATTGACTGCTTATATGAAGCATACAACATATACTGAAAACATGTTTATTGTATGCTTGTTTATGTGAATAGTGGGAGTTTAAGAAGCTTACCAACTATCGATATGGAATAAGTTCTGATTCCTTCACCAGTGCTCCTATTGCCAGTTATCACTGTCCGCTTGGTTCCTTCACCAATTAGTACCAAATTTGTCTTCCATGTTTCGATAACAATGTATTCTGCATATATACATGCCTTGATGTTGATATAGTAGCTCACTTTGCTGTTGTTTGGAGCTGTAGAAATTGCACTGGCGATTGTGAAATTCCCGCTTCCATCTTGAGCAACTACAACATCATATGGAGGGGATTTCGCTTATATACTCCAAAATAGAGCTACAAGGATGGTGAGATTCAATGTTTTTTCACTTCCAAATACATAATCCTAATGGGAGCATTAATCGTCACAACTTTAATGTTCAAAATGAATGATGAAATTAAGGTTATAAGAGGTCAATTTTTAAAAAAGAAATGACATTTCTACCAATCAGTCTATGTATATGTCAGTCTGAGTCATCAAGTGGTTTTGTCAGTTTTGTGCAGTTCTTTGTTAAATACTTGGAGCTAGGAGTCTAGTCAATAAATCCACTTAGTATGAGCATATAAGTGAAGAACAATTAGGTACTGTCTTTAAGACACAAAGATATTAGTAATGTGTGACTAAGCATAGATTAAAGTATCCCCCTAAACGAGGATGATGCTAAGAAAATAGATCCCCCGTGGATTAGTAAAAGTTTCCTATTTGATGTTGGTGTTTTGTTGCAACATCTGGAATTATTTACTTCTTTCTTCGATTTTGGGCAAAAAATTCACTATTTCATTTTTTGATGTTTCACTTAAAGAGTCAACTTTCAAAAATTAAGGCATAAAAACTCAATTAGTAGTTGACTGTATACTTTTGATGTACATAGGCTGCGTCACCCTTTTGATGCAAGTTAATATTACTTACTTTACTTATCAAAATAAAATAAAGTAAAATAAAGGCATAAAAGAGTTATTTTATTATTAATGGACTAATAAAAGTATCATTTTCTTTAAAAGTTTGAATTTCAAACTAGGACTCTTTACTCGGAACGGATGGAGTAATATTTAAGCATGTCATCTCAGTGTGTATTTCATATCAGCCACATTCCAAAAATTATATAAATTATATATATATATATATTATTTTGCTTTCCTTTTTTTTCCGTTCCAAAATAATTATTTTGTTTGATGTTTTTCTTTTAAGAATAATATTTTTATCAGTTTATCTCTACTTTTTTATTATATTTTAATTATAAACCACATGATGAAAGTCATGAAACTTGATTTGATTTTCAAATTTTGAGGAGACAAATTCATAAGAAATACTAAATTCATAAGAAATACTTAAGTATCACGTGGGTTACTACTCAGTACTCACCTTTCATATCAAACACAAATGGAAAAGGGTCAGCCCCAAATGCGATTGGCATTAGCAACTTCACAATTGACTAGGATGCTTTTATGTACATCTTCTTTTGCAAATGGTACAAGTAGGTTAAAGGTCTCATTTTTGCACCTCATTTCCCTCAACTCTATTACCGCTGTTTTCCTCACTTATTGTGTTCCCAATGCATTTCACCACAGGACAGAACACTGCAGGTCTTACACCTCTCTCCATCTCTCTGACACACACAAAGTAGGTGTAGAACATTTGATTATTATTGTATTCTGTGGTTCTCTTTTGTTCCCTCGACTGACTTGTCAGACTCTGTTTTTACTCTCCTCTCTCCTCCTCTGGCAACCTCATAACAAAACTTGGCAACACCCTAGCCAGTCCCTCCGACGATATTCACCTGCAATGCATGCTGCAAAAGAGTATAATAAAGAGCCAAAAACAATCGTATCTGCAAAAAGCCTTTCTCTTCTCTTTGCCAAACAAAACCCAAACTAAACATTCCATCTGAAGCAATGGAGACACCAGCACCAGGAGGATGGATGACTTCGGCGCTAGGCGGAGACTAGGACGGGAAGCCGGCCATTTTTTCACCCGACGAGAGAGACGCCTTTTAGAACACTCCGTAACACATTCCCTCCCTCTAAAAACATGCTCTAATTTTTTATATTGGAATGTCATACAAATTTATTGTTCTATAGATATCTAATATTCCATTTGTTTTCAAATTATGGACAATTCTAAAATAATTGTCTTGTTTCAAAACTTTTATTTTTTAGGATAACATTTTTACCAATTTATTCTTATATTTTCTATCTACTTTAAGGGCTTATTTGATTTAGGTTATTGATATGTGTCGATGATTTATTATTTATGACAGATGATTTATTATTTATGATTTATGAGTGATCATGATTAATAACTAGTTCTGTTTGATTTAACTTTTTGAAAGCACTCATCAACTTTCATAAGTTAATATGTGTTTGATTAATAAATTGAATAAGTACTGAATTCAAATATAAAGACACAAATAGCCTCATCACAAAATATGATTTACAACAACTACTACTACTATTACTACTACTACTACAATACTTGTTAAATACTTAATACATCACTTTTTGTTGTAAAAATATTATATTATCCTTAACAAAAAAATGTTTTTTTGAGGCATAGGGACTGGTTTGTGAGCAGTCTTAAAAAAAAAATACTTAATACATCACTTTTTGTTGTAAAAATATTATATTATCCTTAACAAAAAAATGTTTTTTTAGGCATAGGGACCAGTTTGTGAGCAATCTTTAAAAAAATTTAAAAAAATTCAGGCATAGGGACCAGTTTGGGGCCAGTCTTAATTTTTTTTCCAGACATTGAGACCGGTTTGGGATCAGTCCTTAAAAAAAATCAGGCATTGGGACCGGTCCTTTTTTTCATTTACTCATAAAATAGCAAAGGGCAATTTGGTCAATTTTTTTTAAAAAGTGCTATATTAAGTATTTCATAGGTGTTGTGTTAAGTATCAATGATGTTATTATTATTCCTTTTATTATTATAATAATCAATAATTCATATGTTATAAACACATTAGTCAAATCAAACAGGCTTATGTCCACATGTTGAAGGGCATTAAAGAAAATCATATATTTCACAAATATTTATAATATAATAAATTATTTTTTTAAAAGGTGTGCCCAGTCAAAGTATATTTTGAAAACGGAGGGAGTATGTTTTAGCTTATAAATTTTTAATCATTGAAAGGAATTTTTTTTTTAAAAAAACTATTAATATCAACTTCAAAAATTTCGTATGAACAATCAAGGTTTCATTCTTTAATTTCAAAAGAAGAAGCTAATTTTATAATGGGAAATAGTCAAATGTGTTAGGGCATCCCCATTGTATTATTTGCCAACTTCTTAGCGAATTGGAAATTGTGCCATCCTGTCACATAGAAAATTATTTTGGTCAACTAGGAAAGATTCCGTGAACCAACTTCCTCCTTAAGAATCTGCAAGTGGACAGGGTGTGAGGGGACATCAGCCGGGTGTGTGCGTGGGGGTGGGGTGTTTTGTTTATATTAAATAGTGTTAAATTTAATACTTTTTTGTCTAAGAAATTGTGTAAGAATAGTATACAATAGGAAGATATATTCTTAAGTGGGTAAAAAGATAAAAATGTGTAGGTGGCAGTGGGACTCGGTTAAGAAGTTGTATTAAGAATATACACATTGAGGATGCTCTTATGATTGTAAAGTTAAGGAGTGAACAGTAGGCTATTGTCAGTAGGCTATTATCAATCTGTGCCAAATATTCAATGTTTGATAATTGTATGTGTGTTGCTCGGTTATAAATATCGAGCAACCTGAAGTTATCAAACACATATAGAAGATACAACTCTGAATAAAATTCTATTTCTCTCTTTCTCTAATATATTCTTTATCATAAGTTTATGGTTACTTTATAACACGTTATCAGCACGATCGTTGTACTCTTAACGATCCCAAAAGGTAAAATTTTATACATATATATATTTTTATTTTATGTCCATAGTTTACATTAATATATATCGTATATCACCATTATTAAGAAATGACTGACTGAGCCACTGTCGATAATATTGGTGAAATGACGAAATAATAATTTATTATTTTACGTATAATATATATGTTCGTTGATGCTTGAGTGAAAATAACCCCAAGCTATAAACTGAATATATATATATATATATATATATATATATATATATATATATATATATATATATATATATGTGTGTGTGTGTGTGTGTGTGTGTGTGTGTGTGTATAATGAATTGTTATGCTTTCAATTCGATATATGAATAATTTTATATACATATATATTTATTACTGACTTTCAAACACCCACATGAAAGGCTTGCCGAGTAGCGTGGCGTAAATAAATATGAATGACATATAATAGTTGTATAGAGTTGACTGAAAAATATTCATACAGAGTTATTTTATTTGTGATCAACTTATTGCTCCTAATGAAATTTATATTTATACATAATGTAAATGCAATTATATTAAATCAAGATTTTTACATTTTTACCCCTCTCTTCCAACGGCTAGTTAACTGATTTTTACCATTCTCCTCCAACGGTCATAAACGGCTAATTAATTGTCATAAACACTCTTTTTTTTCTCCATATATACAACAACATCGCAATAGCTTACTCACATTTTTACTACTTCCTTACAAACTCTCAATACCATATCATTTTCTACAAAATGTTTAACCCAATGTTGATGATTATTATCATACTAGTTATTGTGTGCACCACATTTGTTTTTATTGCTGAATACCCTCCAAACGATTTTCAGATTTTTATTACTTATCTTTGTATCATGTATGTCTTGTTAGTAGTAGTAGTAGCTTTTAACATACATTTTAACATGTACTGATTATCATATAAATAAAATTTTCATGTTATAATTTTATTAATATATATGTTTCATTTTTATAGTCCTTTTCTTCAAAATGGCAAACATCGCTAAGCTCGAATTTGAAAGGCTGGACATATTTGGGAAAAAAATATATGTCTTAGAAAATAGATGTTGAAACCCATCTGGCCACCAAAAGCTTCGAAAATACTATCCAACAAAGTAATAATGAATAGATAAATAATCAACATCGGTCACACCATGATTTTCCTTCGACACCACGTCCACGAAGATTTAAAGATGAAGTATCTCACGGTTAATGATACACTCGTTTTTTGGGAAAATTTGAACGAAAGATATGACCATTTGAAAACGGTCATTCTCCCCAAAGCACACTATGATTGGATTCATATCCGCCTACAAGATTTTAAAACCATCAGTGAATATAATTCTATGATGTATAAGATAACCTCACAGTTGAAATTATGTGGGGAAACCATTACTGAGTATGATATGTTGGAGAAGACATTCTCCACATTTCATGCCTCGAATATGCTCCTGCAGCAGCAATATCGAGAAAAAGGTTTTAAAAGGTACTCCGAATTGATCTCTTGCCTCCTAATAGCTGAACAGAATAACGAGATTCTAATGAAAAATCATAAATCTCGTCCAACTGGTTCAGCCCCATTCCCTGAAGCGAATGAAACTATGTATGATGAAGGGCAAGAGCGTGGGCGTGGTAGTGGTCGTGATCGTGGTCGTGGTCGAGGCCAAGGAAATCATGGACAAGGCCGAGGTCGTGGTCGAAGTCAAGGCCGAGGAAAAGGCCGTGGAAGAAATAACTATCATCATCACATCCATATAATGAACATTCATCTCGCCACCTGAAGTGGAAAAAAATGATGATAGAAACAACTCTTTGAGTGGGCAAAGTATGCATCAAAATAATGAAGAAAATTCATATTTTCTGTGTGTGGGTCTCCCGGAGTGCGCCTGCGCCCTGCGCGCCCTTGGATAGGGGTGCGCGTGTGTGCGGATGCGGGAAACCACTGCTCTCATTTAGGGATGTGCAGGATTTTTTCGGAACCGGACCAAACCAATCAAAACTGGACCGGACAAATACTTTGGTTTGGTCTTGGATCTGAATTTTCATAAAACCGGTCATTTGGGTTGGTTCCGGTTCTCGAACTAAAAAAACACAGAACTGAACCGAACCGACCCTATATATATATATATATTCCTAATACTTTCTTTGTTCTACTTTTTAGTTGTTACTCTTTGATTATTTTGTTTCCACTGATTTGTTATGCTATGAGTTTATGAGTTCGACATTTTTAATTGTTGAATGCATTTTTATCGAATATTTTTTAATTTTTTTTTTTATGAAGTTTCAGTCTTAAAAATGTTATTATGTATTTGCATTAAACAGTTAAAAAGTAAAAAATCATAGTATTGGTCCGGTCCTGGTTCTCATACATCTTTGATTGGTTCTGGACCGGACCAATGTTTTGGTTCTTATACATATTGGGTTGGTTCCGGTTCTAACTTTTTTGAGAACCAGACTATTGGTCTGGTCCCGATTTTCTCTTTTTTTCTAAAAAATTGGACCAAACCGGACCAAACTCACCCATACTCTCACTCGTGCTGGATTTTAATTTCTTGGTTTTTTAAATAGTATGATTTCTAAGGCAAACATGAATGAAGTTTATGCACAGCTCGCTAGGCCTGGCGGGTGAAATGGTTTGTGGAATCCCTTTTTTGCTAAAATTTTCTAAGTAATAAGTAATCGGGGGAAACTATATGCCATAGCATGTTACGACATATCTTAATTATTCAAGTTTGAATAGATCCAGACATACTTGAGGTGGGAAATGGAGGGATGACAAAAGATGAATACATAGTACATTTTAGCCTATGGGCCATGTCAAAAGTAGTGTATAGTCTCTCTATGTTAAAGTTGTTTACTCCCCATATAGTGCATAGATTCATTAATTTACCTACCAATTTTGTTGCAGGCACCTCTTCTACTAAGTTGTGAAGTAAGAAATGCCCCAAAAGAGACCATGGAAATCACTGGCAATGAGGAGGTGATTGTTGTTAACAAAGGTGAAAACATCCATCACCAATCCCTATATACGTTTGATTCATTCATCCAAATATCGTCCAACCATTTAATGTTGTCGTGAACCAACTGACATTCTGTCAACATTCACTAGATGCTCTGGGTGTTCAAGCTACGAAGGTCAGGATGGAAGGTGATATTGAGGTAGTTTCGCCAAGTTAATCTTTTATGCTCAAATGTTATTCGACATTTACTAGTATCAGTTGGATTCCTTACCCGTGACTTTAAACCCTCAACATCCATAGATTTCAAACAACACAAAGAATTTATAGATAAAATAACTACAAATCAACTAACACGAAATCTGCAAACCCTACATAATCAAATTAGCACACGCCCAATAGCAAGAAAAGAATACAAGCGTAACTACAAATCAACCAAAAAATTGAGCCCTATTAAATCATTCACACTGTGAGTAAAACAAAACCCTAGAACATTATAATAACAAGCACAATCAAATTTTAAACTGTGGGCATTACCAAACACAAATCTTAAACTGTGATTGATTTTAGTTCTGTTGAATTTCCCATTTACCATTAAAATTTTCAAGAATGCAAAATGTAACAAATGGTATGGTATCTGCAGATAATTATTGAGAAACAGCAAAGGGTTGTAATAACAGATAGGATGTGGGCAAGGGTCCTACCTTCAACCAATTAGCCAAGCTTTCTGAGCTCGAAAGATGTCATAGAATTTTAGGTAACAAATAAGTCGCTAGGCTGAATGGAGTAAACATGTACATAGTCGACTAGGGTTTGGGACTTAGATGGGTGTAAGTCTAAATACCCTAGCGACTTGAACAAAAAAACAACCTAACTGTATTGTTGTCTGGGAGAGAAATTGAGGTTAGAATCGATTAGGGTTTGGGACTTACACAAGTACAAGTCCAAAGAGCCTAGCGACTTGAAGAAATAAACAGCGTACCTTGTCTTGGGCGTCGCTCATTGCAGACAGAAATTGGAGTCGTTTCCTGCTGGAGAAGAAGGGTAGTGTGAGACGCTTGTTGCTGCCTGGAGGCATGATTGCTAATTTGTATAATGAGGGGGTGTTTGGAAAATGATTGAAAAATTGTGGGTTATTTTGTTTTAAGGGGAGTAAGGATGTAATTGTAATATGACCATTTAAAATAATGGTGCGACGTTTAGTAAATGGGGTGTGACGTTTAGTGTCACCCTTTATAAATACACTTAATAATAATTAAGAATATTTAAGGAGTAGAATGAAATATTTGGAATGCTACTTTAGCGAAGGAATATTTGTGGAGACAAAGTGGCGCAGTAGTAACTAGTAACATAGAATTAGTTTTTAGATTATTTTTATAATTAGTTAGTCTTGGGCTTTATTGTTAGTTTATTCTCATTTATAGTATTTTTGGTAGTTTAGATGCTTTGACTTGGGTACCAAGTAGTACTTTGCCTATGTAAAGGCGCTCTATTGTAGTATTCAAATTAGGTTTTGGTTAACGAAGGTTTTGATAAAAGGTTTTAATTGAAAATGCTCTGTTCTTTCCACCCTCCCACACCACCGCATCCTCCTTATTTCTATCCACCTTATGCTTATATAATTAACTACTCAAAGAAACGCCCAAGAGTGTCCAGTTTCCAATCTTGAGGATTCCTTCTAAAAGATGGGTTCCACGTTACAATATCACCCATGAGTTGCATAGTTTCACTAACAGTTTCATCCTTGTTCGAAGATAGACCGTATAGAGCAGGAAATTCTGACCGGTGCTCCATGTTCCCACACAAATGATCGCTCCAGAATCTGATCAAATTACCATTGCCTACCTCAAAAGATATAAACCTCTTCATATTCTTCCACCTTTTTCTGATACCTTTCCACAACCCCACACCATATGAGGAGTGATCCTCTATAAGATTCCACCTATAAACACCAATATCTAAGTTACACACCACTACCTTTTTCCAGAGACTTTCCATTTCTTGCATATATCTCCAAAGCCATTTCCCCATCAACTGTCTTTTTTATCCCTAAACCACCACTTTGAACACTAGAGCACACCACCTCCCACCTAACCAAATGATACTTCTGCTCCATCGCTTGTCCTTCCCATAAAAAATCCGTCTTCAACTTTTCAATTGTCAGAAACAAACATGAATTAAAGAAATAAACATGCACAAGATATAAGTAACTATGGTTTATATGCATGTAAAAGTACTTCTAAGGCAGATGGAAGCACTTAGCACCCATTAGCAGTGTTGAGCACCGTAGAAACATGAGAATAGCAGTGCTGAGCACAGTAGAAACTTGAGAATAGGCATTGCAGTTATATTTACAATCGACATACCAAGGGGCCAAACTTATCTATTAAAATAATTGACATATGTAGAATCCATTATTACATGTTTGTATACCTACAGTAAATCAAGAAAATAAGAAATTCTAGATGGAATCCAGCTTTCGCCATGTATGAATTTGCGGACAGTGAATTTTGTTACACCTTTAGGGTCATTGAGTACATTTGCCCATTTTACCCTGCTACTAGTGTTTGCGCATGGACCACAGTTCTAGTATTCTATATAATACATATTTTTTGTAGTTTGTCCATCTCACTATAACCATCATTTGGGGTCAATCAGGCCATCAATGATTCTTTGCATAATCACTGTCCTCGAGAAGATTTTCCAAGGCCTACCTAAGTAAGTCTTTGTTTTGGGCTCTCGTGTGCCTAATATTGTGCAGTTTTGAAAGACTATTCATGTTTTCTTAGTAACATCTTCTCTTCCTTGAGTAGTGATCACATTCGATTGGCCTGGAAGTGGTGTGCGTGCCATTACTAGGCAGCTTTGGAAGACTATTGCCACATCCCCGAAAATGAAGTCTACAGTTCCTAGGATCTCACAGTCTCTGAAAAACTGAGTCCCGTGTATGGTGTATAGAGTGTCTTGATACCCTACGAACCGGCATTTGAAGAATCCTAGGTTTTTAGCCTCGCTTCTTATTTTCACTGCTTGCTGCATTTTTGGTCCAGTGGTATTTTCAAATGTTATGCCTTCAGCCATGCAGTTATCGCCATGTATGGCTTCAAAAAAACATGTAAAAGTTAAAAGCGTGATTTATACATTCAGTGTGCAAATGTACATTATGTCTTGGACTATTTATTCTTGTTACATATTGTAGTAACAATCAACATTAACATGAATGGGTTGTAAGGAATTGACTGCTTATATGAAGCATACAACATATACTGAAAGCATGTTTATTGTATGCTTGTTTATGTGAATAGTGGGAGTTTAAGAAGCTTACCAACTGCCGATATGGAATAAGTTCTGATTCCTTCACCAGTGCTCCTATTGCCAGTTATCACTGTTCGCTTGGTTCCTTCACCAATTAGTACCAAATTTGTCTTCCATGTTTCGATAACAATGTATTCTGCATATATACATGCCTTGATGTTGATATAGTAGCTCACTTTGCTGTTGTTTGGAGCTGTAGAAATTGCACTGGCGATTGTGAAATTCCTGCTTCCATCTTGAGCAACAACAACGTTATATGGAGGGGATTTCGCTTATATACTCCAAAATAGAGCTACAAGGATGGTGAGATTCAATGTTTTTTCACTTCCAAATACATAATCCTATTGGGAACATTAATCGTCACAACTTTAATGTTCAACATGAATGATGAAATTAAGTTATAAGAGGTCAATTTTTAAAAAAGAAATGACATTTCTACCAATCAGTCTATGTATATGGCAGTCTGAGTCATCAAGTGGTTTTGTCAGTTTTGTGCAGTTCTTTGTTAAATACTTGGAGCTAGGAGTCTAGTCAATAAATCCATTTAGTATGAGCATATAAGTGACGAACAATTAGGTACTGTCGTTAAGACACAAAGATATTAGTAATGTGTGGCTAAACATAGATTAAAGTATCCCCATAAACGAGGATGATGCTAAGAAAATAGATCCCCCGTAGATTAGTAAAAGTTTCCTATTTGATGTTGGTGTTTTGTTGCAACATCTGGAATTATTTACTTCTCCCTTCGATTTTGGGCAAAAAATCCACTATTCCATTTTTTGATGTTTCACTTAAAGAGTCAACTTTCAAAAATTAAGGCATAAAAACTCAATTAGTAGTTGACTGTATACTTCTGATGTACATAGGCCGCGTCACCCTTTTGATGCAAGTTAATATTACTTACTTTACTTATCAAAATAAAATAAAGTAAAATAAAGGCATAAAAGAGTCATTTTATTATTAATGGACTAATAAAAGTATTATTTTCTTTAAAAGTTTGAATTTCAAACTAGGACACTTTGTCCGGAACGGAGGGAGTAATATTTAAGCATAATGTGTATTTCATATCAGCCACATTCCAAAATTTATATAAATGGGATTCTTTTTGCCCTAGAAGCCGAAGAGCATGGAGATGCATGAATTTGTTTTACATTTTATAATTAGTGTAATTGGAAGTACTAGGTCAAGAAAGAAGACAGATATGTAATACTCCCTCCGTTCCTAAATTATCGTCCTCCTTTCCTTTTTCGTCCGTCCCAAAATAATTGTCCACTTTGAAACTTACCTTTTTAGAGCATCACTTTTACCACTTTACCCTTACTTTTTCAATCTACTTTAATTATGAGCCACATATACATGGACATTAAAGGATACTACACATTAAACTAATATAAATAATCAAGTCAATTACTTTTTCTTAAATTGTGCGCCGGGTCAACCCAGACGATTATTTAGGGACGGAGGGAGTACATCCTATGGTCTTTGGGACTGCTAGGTTAAGATAGAACCTTGGATTGCGAGGGCTTTATATTGAGGAGTTATCATTTTTTTAATTAAAATTCTGGCATGGTTTTTTTTTACTTCGTTGTATGTCTATTTCATCATGAAATTTGTTAAGGATCACTTATCAAGAATGGGTAAATACTAGGGGTGAGCATAAGTTTTCTGAAACCGGATGGAACCAGTCAAAAATGGACCGGACCAATACTTTAGATTGGTCTTGAATCTGAATTTTTACAGAACCGGACCAATGTGTATTTATTATTATTTTATTATATATAATATATTAATATAGTATAATTTATATATATATATATATATATATATATATATATATATATATATATATAAATTGATAAGAAGATAATAAAATGGATATAACTTACAACCTAAAGAAAATATATAATAATTTGATTCAATATTCAACCAAGTTTCATTATTTTGATTAAAGAGAAAATATGAGGGAAAACATTGTTCTTCCCTATTAATTAATTCTCCTGCCTCTTTTTGTGATTCTAAACATTATTAGTTTGAAAGGATTGTTACATGTAAATTAATTAAATTAACCATAAGGGGATTGGAGAGGAAGATGACTTGCAATAAATTTCCTTACAACTTTCTTTTTCGTTTCTCTTTATTAATTTGGAAGTAATGATTTTTACATTTAGTTTAAACCCAACAAAATGTTGTATGAAGGAAGAACATGATTTGAATATTGATAATTATTTTTTAGAAAATCTAGTTATCCTCTTGATCAAAGATACGCATCGTATTGGTCCGGTTCTGGTTCTCGTACGTCTTCAATTGGTTCTGGATCGGACCAATGTATTGGTTCTCAGACATATTGGATTGATCATGTTTCTATATTTTTTAAGAACCGAAATATTGGTCTGGTCCTGGTTCTCTCAGCTTTTCTAAAAAAATGGACCGAACCGAACCAAGCTCACCCCTAGTAAATACTTTTAGAAACTATTTCGATTATATGCCTGTTTATTTGTGTTAGAATAGAATCTTTTGTTGGAAATGAGTTTTCTTAGTTCTCATATGCGAAGGATCCATACCAACCACATATCTTCTCACATGCCGGTTTACCTATATCAATTTTTTTCTTACACAAACTTTTATAGGTTACTTCTCATATAGTGAACTCATTTTATTGAATTATTTGTATCTTTCCTCTATATTTGAAGACCGGGATCGGCCCCCTTGGAGTTAACTATCAATTAGTTTTATCCGCAAACCTTAAATCCTCACATATGCATTCATTTCTTCGAACTGGGACATGGAGTGACTCTCTTAGAGTTGAGTTGAGTTGAGTTGAATTAAAATGAATATGTATATGCATATATATATTTTTTGTTTTCTTTTTTATTTCGTCTCAAAATAATTACTCCCTCCGTCCCTAAATTATTGTCATGGTTGACCCGGCGTACAGATTAAGAAAAAACAATTGACTTGATTACTTATATTGGTTTAATGTGTAGTTTCCTTTAAAACTCATGTGTATGTGACTCATAATTAAAGTAAGGTGAAAAAGTAAGGGTAAAGTGGTAAAAGTGATGTTATAAGAAGGTAAGTTTTAAAGTGGACAATTATTTTGGGACGGACGAAAAAAGAAAGCAGGACGATAATTTAGGAACGGGGAAGTATTTTGTTTGAAACTTTTTCATTTTAAAATAATATTTTTACCAATTTATCTCGACTTTTTTATTATATTTTAATTGTAAAGAACATGATGAAAGTCATGAAACTTGATTTGATTTTCAAATTTTGAGGAGACAAATT
>CM028380.1:6803322-6847415 GCA_013146195.2 Codonopsis lanceolata
ATCTTAATTTTTTTTTTCAGACATTGAGACCGATTTGGGATCAGTCCTTAAAAAAAATCAGGCATTGGGACCGGTCCATTTTTTTCATTTACTTATAAAATAGCAAAGGGCAATTTGGTCCATTTTTTTTAAAAAGTGTTATAGTAAGTATTTCATAGGTGTTGTGTTAAGTGTAATGATGTTATTATTATTCCTTTTATTATTATAATAATCAATAATTCATATGTGATAAACACATTAGTCAAATCAAACAGTCTTATGTCCACATGCTGAAGGGCTTTAAAGAAAATCATATATTTCACAAATATTTATAATATAATAAATTATTTTTTTAAAGGGTGTTCCCAGTTAAAGTATATTTTGAAAACGAAGGGAGTATGTTTTAGCTTATAAATTTTTAATCATTGAAAGGAATTAAAAAAAAAAAACTATTAATATCAACTTCAAAAATTTTGTATGAACAATCAAGGTTTCATTCTTTAATTTCAAAAGAAGAAGAAACTAATTTTATAATGGGAAATAGTCAAATATGTTAGGGCATCCCGATTGTATTGTTTGCCAACTTCTTAGCGGATTGGAAATTGTGTCATTCTGTCACATAGGAAATTATTTTGGCCAATTATGAAAGATTTCGTGAACCAACTTCCTCCTTAAGAACCTGCAAGTGGGCAGGGTGTGAGGGGACATCAGCCGGGTGTGTGTGGGGGTGGGGGGTTTTGTTTATATTAAATAGTGTTAAATTTAATATTTTTTTGTGTAAGAAGTTGTGTAAGAAATATACAATTGGAAGATATATTCTTAAGTGGGTAAGAAGATAAAAATGTGTAGGTGGCAGTGAGACCCAGTTAAGAAGTTGTATTAAGAATATACACATTGAGGATGCTCTTATGATTGTAAAGTTAAGGAGTGAACAGTAGGCTATTATCAAATTGTGCCAAATATTCAATGTTTGATAATTGTATGTGTGTTGCTCGGTTATAAATATCGAGCAACCTGAAGTTATCAAACACATATAGAAGATACAACTCTGAATAAAATTCTCTATCTCTTTCTCTAATATACTCTTTATCCTAAGTTTGTGGTTACTTTATAACACGTTATCAGCACGATCGTTGTACTCTTAACGATCCCAAAAGGTAAAATTTTATACATATATATTTTTTTATTTTATGTCCCTAGTTTACATTAATATATATCATATATCACCATTATTAAGAAAAGGCTGGCTGAGCCATTGTCGATAATATATGGTGAGATGACGAAATAATAATTTATTATTTTACGCATAATATATATGTTCGTTGATGCTTGAGTGGAAATAACCCCAAGCTATAAACTGAATATATATATATATATATATATATATATATATATATATATATATATATATATATATATATAATGAATTGTTATGCTTTCAATTCGATATATGAATAATTTTATATACACGTATATTTATTACTGACTTTCAAACACCCACACGAAAGGCTTGCCGAGTAGCGTGACGTAAATAAATATGAATGTCATATAATAGTTGTATAAAGTTGACTGAAAAATATTCATACAGAGTTATTTTATTTGTGATCTTATTGCTCCTAATGAAATTTATATTTATACATAATGTAAATGCAATTATATTAAATCAAAATTTTTACATTTTTACCCATCTCCTCCAACTGCTAGTTAACTGATTTTTATCACTCTCCTCCAAGGGTCATAAACGGCTAGTTAATGACCATAAACACTCTTTTTTTCTCTCCATATATACAACAACATCGCAATAGCTTACTCACATTTTTACTACTTCCTTACAAACTCTCAATACCATATCATTTTCTACAAAATGTTTAACCCAATGTTGATGATTATTATCATACTAGTTATTGTGTGCACCACATTGGTTTTTATTGCTGAATACCCTCCAAACGATTTTCAGATTTTTATTACTTATCTTTGTGTCATGTATGTCTTGTTAGTAGTAGTAGTATCTTTTAACATACATTTTAACATGTACTGATTATCATATAAATAAAATTTTCATGTTATAATTTTATTAATATATATGTTTCATTTTTATAGTCTTTTTCTTCAAAATGGCAAACATCGCTAAGCTCGAATTTGAAAGGCTGGACATATCTGGGAAAAAATATATGTCTTAGAAAATAGATGTTTAAACCCACTTGGCCGCTAAAAGCTTCAAAAATACTATCCAACGAAGTAATAATAAATTGATAAATAATCAACATCGGGCTCACACCATGGATTTTCCTTCGACACCACGTCCACAAAGATTTAAAGATGGAGTATCTCACGGTTAATGATACACTCGTTTTTTGGGAAAATTTGAATGAAAGATATGACCATTTGAAAACGGTCATTCTCCCCAAAGCACACTATGATTGGATTTATATCCGCCTACAAGATTTTAAAACCATCAGTGAATATAATTCTATGATGTATAAGATAACCTCACAGTTGAAATTATGTGGGGAAACTATTACTGAGTATGATATGTTGGAGAAGACATTCTCCACATTTCATGTCTCGAATATGCTCTTGCAACAGCAATATCGAGAAAAGGGTTTTAAAAGGTACTCTAAATTGCTCTCTTGCCTCCTAGTAACTGAACAGAATAATGAGATTCTAATAAAAAATCATAAATCTCGTCCAACTGGTTCAGCCCCATTCCCTGAAGCGAATGAGACTATGTATGATGAAGGGCAAGAGCGTGGGCGTGGTAGTGGTCGTGATCGTGGTCATGGTCGAGGCCAAGGAAATCATGGACAAGGCTGAGGTCGTGGTCGAAGTCAAGGCCGAGGAAAAGGCCATGGAAGAAATAACTATCATCATCACATCCATATAATGAACATTCATCTCGTCACCTGAAGTGGAAAAAAATGATGATAGAAACAACTCTTTGAGTGGGCAAAATGTGCATCAAAATAATGAAGAAAATTCATATTTTCTGTGTGTGTGGGTTGCCCGGAGTGCGCCCGCACCCCGCGCACCCTTGGATAGGGGTGCGCGTACGTGCGGATGCGGGACACCACTGCTCTCATTCCATCCTCCCTTATTTAGGGGACGGCGAAATTAAAAGTACGAGAGGAGTGTTATCTAAGATAGCGCGTTTGAATACGCCTCGGAAACTTCAGTGAATTTTTTGTCCAATATGGGAGATTTGAGTTTTCTACATCAAGTTATCCCTTTTTTAGGGGATACCAGAATATAGGAATACATCACCCTTTTATTCTCATTCTCCCCTTTTTAGGGGAAAACGGAAAGTGCAAGAAAAGAATGTTGCGAGGCCTCACTATGGATTTTATGAAAATAGCCTTATGGCCTATTTCGGATCACTATGAGTGCTTTGGGTTTTCTATATCAAGTTATCCCTCTTTTAGGGGATACCAGAATATAGGAATACATCACCTTTGCATTCACATTCTCCATTTTTTAGGGAAAAACAGAAAAGTGCAAGAAAAAATGTTGCGAGACCCCACTGGAACCAAAATGTTTTATAGAGTCGTCATCTTTATTTGAAGAATAAATAAATAAAACCCAAAAAAGAAAACCAGAGATTGTAAAAACGGGTTCGGAGGCTAAGTTACGAGTAGGGAAGATGCTAGGCACCCAACTCACTCTTTCGGTCTCAAAAATAGTTTTTGGCTAAAGTATGCTTTTTGTTATATTTATTTAGCAAATAAATAAAGAATTAAAAGACGGGAAATAAAAACAAATACATCCGTGGCTACATTATTTACGAACTTGCAGTCGTCTCTTTACAAATAGTTACAAAAATACTTAAAAATATTTGGCCATAATAATAGCTCTTTTTAGTGCTATTTCCTAACTAAATCTGGGCAGCACAACTGTTTATATTTTTACATTAGGTCCGGATGAAAAGTAGCACTTTTTACAAATAACTATTTTAAAACTTACCTACTAGCGGACTAGGGTGTGCTCGCTCTGTCCTTCAAGGAGAGGGAGTCTTTTTTGATGAAGTGGTGCAGGGATTCGGGCAGAATGACTGCTTCCGAAAGTTACTTTTGGCCTCGGGATCCGGGCGGAGTAACTGCTTAGGATTGATTGATTGATTGCTTGAGGGAGGCGGAAAATCATGCAGAATAATGGCTGATTTCTGGCTGATTTGGCCTTTTAATTCGGGCAGAGCAACTGCTCTTTCCGAGATTTTTGGACCGGGGGAATAGGGTGGAAACCTAGCTGGGGGGCTAAGGCTCACTTTGACCGGTTAGTTTTGAGTTTGGAGGAGATTTGGCAGGGTTTCGAGGCTTTATAGGAGGATCACTCACTATCTCACTTCGCTCTCTAATTCTTCAGCGTAACAACGACGCGGAGAGTTTTGAGGAAGAAAAGGTGTCTCTGAAAGTGAACCCCGAAGGCTCTATTTATAGCCTGGGAAGAGGACACGGGAGGAATTTCTTTTTCTCTCTTCAGGCTTCAGCCGGTTGTACAGAACGCCGAAGAATTTGCACATTACGCGAACTGTAGCTGTCCTGTAGCAGTTGGGATATCACTGTAGCTTAAACTGGGCGCCACCCATGAATGAACTGGGCGTTGCGCCCACTTTGAGTGTGGGTGGCATCAACTTTCCTTCTTCTGTTCATTTTCTGGCACTTTGCCACCTGCATTTTACTGTTTTGCGCATCCTGCTTTGTCTTTTGTATCTTTGAACCCTGTAACTTGACATTTGTTAAGTTTTAACAGGTCTTGATATTTCATGTCGTGTTACATACCAGAGGTACGAAATTGGGGTGTCTACAGTGTGGCATGAAAGGCCATTGGACACGCACATGCCGAACGGCGAAACATCTAGTTGATCTTTATGAGATATCACAAAAAATGAAAAAATGTTATGAAAATTTTCCTTGAAAATTGATTATGAAGATCTTCATTTTGATTTTGGTGATATGGCCAACGTCAATATGACCAATACCATTAGTGAAGATATTGGTCATGAACAATAAATTAACATATGAATGAAGCTATGGTCCGAGTTCGAGGTAGAAGTTGTGGAAAAAGTAACATGTTGTTATGTATGAGTATTATCTATTTTTCCTATGTATACTAGCATGTTAACAATAAAGTTTATATATGTATTTTGCATTCAATGTGTTATCATATTTATTCATCTTATTTTTCTTTCTCTCATATTGAAATAGATCACAAATATGTTTCAATCCAAAATACAATGAGGAGATTTATGTCTTGCAGACAGCGCTATTACGCATACCATACTTAAAGATAAGAAATATTTTTCTTATCTCAAAGTTGACAAGGCTAATGACTAATGTCAACATTATATATGGTAATGCCAAAATAATTGAAGGATTTGTCAAAGCAATTTTCCTAATGCCTGGAGGTACGAAATTCATGATAAATAATGCATTGTTCTCTCCTAAGTCTCAAAGAAACTTGTTAAGTTTAAAAAACATTCATCTGAATGGATATCATATTGAGAATATGAACAAGGGGAATGATAAATATCTTTGCATTACCTCAAACACTTCCGGAAACAAGTGCATATTGGAAAAATTGATAGCTCTATATTCTGGATTGTATAGTACAATCATAAAAATATTTGAATCATATTCTACAGTAAACCTGAAGTTTACTGAAACATTTAAAGCTTGACATGATCGATTGGGGCATCCAGGATCCATAATGATGCGGAGAATTATTGAGAATTCTAGTGGTCATCCATTGAAAAAAATCAGAAGATTTTTCAATCTAATGAACTCCATTGTGATGCTTGTTCTCAAGGAAAATTGATAATTAGACCATCACCAACTAAAGTTGGATATGAATCATCATCGTTTTTGGAACGGATTCAGGGTGATATATGTAGACCTATCCATCCACCAAGTGGACCATTCCAATACTTTATGGTATTAATTGATGCTTCTAGAAAATGGTCGCACGTATGTCTATTATCAACTCGTAATATGGTATTTGCCAAGTACCTTCCATAAATAATCAAATTGAGAGCACAATTCTCATATTATATGATCAAGAAAGTTAGACTTGATAATGCTGGTGAATTTACATCTCAAGCATTCAATGATTATTATATGGCAATAGGGATTGATGTTGAACATCCAGTAGCTCATGTTCATACACAAAATGGTTTGGCTGAATCGTTGATCAAACATATTCAACTTATTGTCAGACCATTAATGATGAGAACAAAGCTCCCTACTTCTGTATAGGGTCATGCTATTTTACATGCAGCCGCACTAATTCCCCTCAGGCCAAGTGCATATCACAAGTACTCCCTAATACAATTGGCATTTGGGCGAGAGCCGAAGCTATCTCATATAAGAGTTTTTGGTTGTGCGGTATATGTATTAATTGCTCCACCACAACGCACAAAGATGAGACCACAAAGGAGATTATGAATATATGTTGGGTATGAATCTCCTTCTATGATAAAATATCTTGAACCAAAAACGGGTGACGTTTTTATGGCCCGCTTTGTCGATTGTCATTTTAACGAAGACAAGTTTCCACCTTTAGGTGAAGAGGGGAAACAAGTGGGAAGAGAGATCAAATGGTGCACATCAACGTTATTGCACCTTGACCCTCTCACAAAGCAACGTAAACTGGAAGTTCAAAAGATCATACATTTACAAAATGTAGCAAATCAATTGTCAGATGCATTTATAGACACAAAGAGAGTGACAAAGTCACATATAGTTGCTATAAATGCTCCTGCTCTGATTGAAATACCAAAAGGGCTACCAAATGATAAAATGGAAAATGAATCTAAGATACGCCTGAAGTGTGGACAACCCATTGGTTCAAAGGATAAAAATCCTCGAAAAAGGAAAGTGGTTGAAAATCCCCAATCACATGAAAGTGTTCCAAAAGAAACACACAATCGTGAAATTGTTCCAGAAGAAACACACGATCATGCAAATCTAGTAAGCCATGCACGCAACGATAACTATGAGATTTTCATTAATTACATGTGTAATGGAAAAATATGGAACGGAGATGAAATTGAGAGTATTGATGATATATTCTCTTATTCGGTATCACAAGAAATTAATGACGAGACTGATGATCACGAACCAAAATCTGTATCTGAATGTCAAAAAAATGCATGACAAGATCAAATGGATAGATGCCATGAAGGTTGAATTAAGTTCGTTGAATAAATGAAAAGTATTTGGATCTATCGTTGTCACACCTGAAGCTGTGAAACCTATTGGATACTGATGGATTTTTGTTCGAAAGCAAAATGAGAAAAATGAGATTGTGAGATACAAGGCTCGCCTTGTTGCACAAGGTTTTTCCCAAAGGCCTGGGATTGATTATGAAGAAATGTATTCTCCTGTAATGGATGCTATTACGTTCAGATATCTAATCAGCTTATCGGTTTCAAAAAATCTAGATATACATCTCATGGATGTTGTAACAGCTTATTTATACGGGTCATTAGATGTCGATATTTATATGAGAATTCCTGATGGAATCAAGGTGCCTGAAGCACTGAGCTCAAAGTCCAAAGAATTATGTACAATTAAACTACAATAATTATTGTATGGATTAAAGTAATCCGGACGCATGTGGTATAAATTGCTTAAGTGAGCAATTGTTGAAAGACGGATATGTGAATGATCAATTATGTCCGTGTGTCTTTATAAAGAATACGATAGTTGGATTTGCAATTATTGCTATCTATGTAGATGATTTGAATATCATTGGAACTCCCAAGGAAATCCAAGAAACAGTTGATTACCTAAAGGGATAATTTGAAATGAAAGATCTTGGACAGACAAAATACTGTCTTGGTTTACAAATAGAACACTTGCATAGTGGAAAATTTGTACATCAATCAAATTACACAAAAAGGGTTTTGAAACGCTTTGATATGGATAAGACAAACCCTCTCGCTAGCCCCATGGTTAATAGATCGCTGAATGTTGAAAAAGATCTATTCCGTCCTTGTGAAGAGAATGAAGAGATACGTGGTCCTGAAGTACCATACTTAAGTGTTATTGGAGCCCTCATGTACCTTACTAATTGTACTAGACTGGATATATCATTTGCTACATATCTATTGGCAAAATATAGTTCATCTCCATCATGGAAACACTGGAATGATATCAAGTATATATTTTGTTATCTTCAAGGGACGATCGATTTGAGATTATTTTATCCCATAAAATCAAAGGATGAAATAGTTGGTTTTGCAGATGCGGGTTATTTGTCTGATCCTCATAAAGCCAGATCATAGACCGGTTATGTCTTCATGATGGGTGGTATTGTAATTTCCTGACATTCTCAAAAGCAAACACTAGTTGCTACATCGTCAAATCATGCTAAGATGATCGCACTTCATGAAGCCAGTCGAGAGTGTGTATAGCTTCGATCTATGACTCAGCATATTCAAAATGTCAGTGGACTATCTGTCAACAAAGACCCGACAGTATTATTTGAAGACAATGTCGCATATGTCGCCCAAAGTAAAGAGGGATACATCAAAAGTGATAGGTCCAAACATATCCTCCTGAAGCTTTTTTTATACACCCAAGAACTTGAAAAGAAGAAAGAGGTCATCATCCAATATGTTCGATCTAGTGATAATGCTGCATATTTATTTACGAAAGCACTTCCCACGATAACCTTTAGAAAGCATGTTCACAATATTGGGATGCGAAATCTATGAGATTTACAAAGGTGATTTCTATTGACCCTTGTCAATTCAAGGGGGAGCATATATGGTTGTACTCTTTTTCCCTATATTATGGTTTTTGTCCCACTAGGTTTTCCATGAAAAGGATTTTAGCGAGACAGCCCATGCACATGATTCAGATTTAAGTTGTGTGCTCTTTTCCTTAAGTCTGATTTTTTTTTCCTTACTAAGTTTTTCAGCTTAAAAGTTTTTAACAAGATACACTTATTCAATTTACAATGCTATGTTCAAGGGGAAGTGTTATGAATGTAAAAGTCAAGGAGTGAACAGTAGGCTATTGTCAATAGGCAGGAGAAATTGTGTGCCAAACATTCAATGTTTGGCAATTGTATGTGTGCTGCTCGCGTATAAATACCGAGCAGCCTGAAGTTATCAAACACACAGAAGATACAACTCTGAATAAAACTCTCTCTCTTTTTCTAATACATTCTTTGTCCTAAGTTTGTGGTTACTTTATAACAAAATAAAAATACATAATTTGTAGGGAGCGACTTTTACTATAAATGTAAGTAGGGCTGCCAAAAACAAGCCTAGTCAACTCGATATTATGCCCAGTTGGGCTTTAGGTCTTATAGGCCGGGTGAAATTTTGAATCAGGCTAACTTCAATGATTGGCCTGATGGTATTTGTCATGGGCCAGAAAAATAGGTTAAAACAGGTAAAATTGTCTGTTCAATGGGTAGCCCATAGGCTAGCCCAGTCGGCCCGATGTTTTGTGTAGTCTTGGGCTTTAATTTTTGCGGCCCAGATAAATTTTGGATCGGGGCCCCAATTTTAATGTTTGGACCGATGGGATTGATGTGGGCTAGGCCCGGTCTATTGACAACTCTAAATGTAAGTATGTAACTCAAACACATGACATAATACAAGGATATAATCATCTTTTTACAAGAAGGGAGAGGTTATTTCCTCTACATTATTAATTATTCACTGCATTCATTAATAATCATTCAAACAAATTTATGTTAGGCATAAATATCATTTAAATAGTCACTTACTAAAATTAAATACAATTTCTTTTCCGAAAATTTCTTTTACCTTCCTTTTCCTTGAATGAACTTAAAATTATATTTTACTTTATATTTTTGAGTCTATTTCACTATTATAAATTTATAATTATTTATCCACTATATTTATATAAGATAATATTATGCCGACAACAATAACTCTTACCTTTTAAGATTCTAAGGTCATGAATTGTATTTTTATAGAAAATGAATTTTTTTTATAAGAATTACATAGTCTTTGATTGTATTATTAAGTAATATTTTAAAAATAATATTTTATGAATCTACTGTACACTTTTTATATAGTAATAAAAGTTACAAGTTATGATGTTGTTTTTATGGGTTTTATGAACAAATAAATATCATGCAAATATTTACTTTTAATTCTTGAGCACATCTCATGTAAATAACATAGTGATTAAATTTTTTTATAGAAAATGCGAATGAAAATAATACTCCCTCCGTTCCAGGCAAAAAGTTCTCGTTTGAAAGTCAACTTTTTAATATAATGACACTTTTAGTAGTCCATTAGTAATCAAATGATATTTTTATACTTTAATTTTTTAAAGTGGACTCTTTAAGTGAAATATTTCAAATAGAATAATGGAGTCTTTGTCTAAAACGAAGAAAGTAATAATTATATTTTAATTTGTTATGTCGAGAATTAAAAAGATAACTTGAAATTGAATTGTATCGTTTTAATGTGTAACTAGTTAAGGTAGTTGAGGTGAACCTCGCACCCTAAGATCTTCCTAAATAACTTTGATGTTGAATAACAGCTCGACCAATGAACAGTCACAAATGAGAACCTTGGCATATACAGCTGCATCCCATGATTGATGCAATAAAAAACCCTGGTATTGTCAATAACGCCACAAATAATATTATTCTCCGATCAGTAAGTCAAATTTGTGATGCAAACATCCAAGTCAAAAATGTTTACACTGTGAGTTTCCAATCCAGAACACTTAATATGTATAACAAACACAAATTCTAAAAGGAAATTAAATTTAATAATCAATTGTTTTATATATACAATGCACGAAGCAACAACCAGTTATAGGTTGAAAAGAAACCCTAAACATGTAAGAAAAAAACCTAAAATAAAATGAAACAATTAATGAATTATCTAAGCTAAGTAGGAAATAACCAAGTAAGTAACATAAGCAAGTTGGAAAACAAAAATCAATCAAAATAAGGAAAACTTAAAAATATCGTATTTGTAACCCATATGAGCTAAAACTTGCACTTTGTTGTGTTTCTTGACCCATTTGTTGCTACCAAACTCACCCTTAGGTTTCCAAACATGAAACTTAAGTCCCTTCACTTGTAAAATACAATTTTTGGACCTCAAGATCATATCGGTAGTGTTGTCCCATTATAAATTAGTTTAATATTATACTAAACTAGTTTTACACCCGTGCGTTAAACACACGAACAAAAATAATTTTTTAATTATATAATATTCAAGCAAAACGAATAAGAAAATTAAAATCAAAAAAATAAATTAAAAGTAATGTTTTAGGCAACTACTTAAATATAAATACATCATTTTATTAGTAATATTATAGATTTTTAAAAATTTTCTTATACACAACATTTGTTGTTTTATTTGTTAGCTCTCCACCTTCATCAGTATTAATATCTTCAAGTCAGAACAGTTTGTTACCATAGAACCTGTAACATACAATTGAACATAACTAAATACTTGTTTCTTCAAGAATGGTCTTACATGCGAAAGTGATTGACCTTGACCTTTGTTAATTGTCATGACATACGATACTACCAATAGAAATTATCTTTTCTAGAAACTTGAAAGACAACCTCACATCTAATGGAGATAATGACATTCTTGGTATAAACATTTTGTCTCCAACATTGCTTCTATTCAAAAAATTTACTTCAATAGCGTGATTCTCAAACATGGTAATAATTAGTTTCATTTCATTGCACAACATTGCAGCAATGTCAATGTTTCTCAACAACATCACCGAAACACTAACTTTAAGTGTTAATTCATGGTTAGACAATATTGAACACTTTATATTATTCAAAAACTCTGTAAAATGATTGTTTTCAAACAAACTTGTGTTGTTCTCTGCCCTGCACATATAATTTGAACTCAAATAAGTTCTTTCTTTTAAGTGATTGTTAGATACCATGTACTCATTTATGGTGTCAAAAACATTAAGAGTCGGGGCAAGTATAATCATTCCTTGCAAATATGACACGTCATAAAAGACTCAGCGGTTAAGGAAGGAAAAAAGTACTTTTGCGGTTAAAAAAATAATAGTATTTCAACAGTTAACATTTTAGAAAAAATGGACTGGCCCGTAATTATTCCTTACCAAAATGAGAAATAAAAAAGTCACCTCATTGAAAAACACTAAAAGACCTACTATATATATAACCTAGCTCATTAAAATCTCACATCCACCCTTAAACCTCATGTCATGTTAGTTGTCTCTTTTAACCTATTAATATAAAATAAAAACTTAGAAATAAAATAATATTACATATATTTTATGTAAGACGTATCTCCTTGATCTGACCCACCGAATGTTGGTGAGTTATGTTGTTAGATAGTGGGGCTTCCTCTTACGAATTAAAACTCGTAAGACAGACTTATCGGAGAAATACTCTTAATAACGCAACACACGACCTCAACACCTAACCAAATTCAACATCTGTCATCTAACAAATACAACCCTTCAGTTAGAACGCTTCATCTAGAATCCTTAATTTGACGTATATTCTTTCACTTCAAAATTTCATTCACCTAACATTCGGTAAGAAATCGTAGTGATCTCTCCCCAGATTATTCAAATCCTTTTAATTTTTCATTAAGCTAAAAATTGAGCCTATATCATTTTGTTTTACACTCTATTTTCTTGTACAACTTTTAAAGTTTTTTTTAAAAAAAAATATAAATTTAATAATCTGAGACTTCAATATTTAAAATATAGTCAAGTATTTAGTATAAAACATTGTTTAATGATAAATATTTTATTTTATTGTCCGAGATTTGTTATATTCTAAATTTTTAAATATACTTCTTAAGGTTATTTTGAAAAGAATACATAGCTCAAATTTTGAGATTTGAATCTATAACTGATGAATTTATCTGTTACATTTCTTAATATTTTTTATTTAACAATTCTTCATGCTTATAAAATATATATAATTTTATAGTTAGACTATGTCAACAACTTCGTTGTTTATTTCAGTCGGGACTAACTATTTTCTTACAACTTTGACTTTGAAAACCCATTAGAATATTTGTTTGTGAACATCTCTTAGGACGAATGGTATGGAAGTCATAATAGTTACAGTAAAAAATTTGGGTTCAAAATGTCTAAAGTTTATTTCGTGACCGATTTTTTTTTTTAAACTTTGCAGAAAATTGGTTGAACATCCGCAAAGAACATCCACAGACTCTATATAAATGTGATGAAAAATAAAATGTCAAACATGATATTGTGAATTGTGCTGAGAATACCAACAATTTTGGTGTATTCAAAGTTTTTAGAAATGTATAAATATATTTATGTCAACTTATCTAATAATATTGAATGTTTAGTATAAAAACAAAAGAAAAAACAAGAAAAACAAAGTGTTACAGCTTCCAATATTTCCATTTATGGAAATCAGTTTTTGGTGGAAAAATCACCTTTGTTATTATATAGATATAGATGTTGTAGGGGATAATCAATTAATGTAGTAGAACTAACTTCACTCTTAAAACAATTCCCAATGTTAGCAATCCAAATATCGTCTCCTTCATTAAGAATATGATTACTCAAATTTTAGTAATCAACTAGTTTTTGCACTCATTCGCTAAACGCAAGACATATATATTTTTCAAATGAGTTATGTAAAAACAAAAAAATAAATAAAGAGAAAAACCAAATTAAAAGAAAAAAAAAGAGAAGAACTACCTAATTAGAAATATATTATTGTAATACTACCCATTATAGATTTTGAAAAATTTCCTTATGCACAACATTTGTTGCTTTATTTGTTGATTTTTTATCTTCATCACATATTAGTATCTAGGAGTTGAGGTGACATCCCCAGACAGAATGTCTTAAGGTTGAGATTTATATAAATGCACTTTATTTAACCATTTACATCAAACGGAATTGAACCATTTTCATGATTCGTTAAGTCAATAATTGGCGAGAGACTTGTGCCTGTGGATGACAAAAATCGATAGAGATGACAATTTTCTATATTCCATTTTGTGTGTTTATTATTCAAATATGCCAAATGAAGTGAATATTGGGTGCTACAATGGAACGTGCACAAATCTTTTAGTCCGTAACACTGTTCGTCACAAGTTTGCTTATGTCGTCCATATCAGCAAAATTTGCTAATTTGGTAATTTTTTGTCTATCTGAGTTACCACATCAAGGTCTCAAACTCATTTTTTCCCCAATCAAATGGTGGTGAAAATTTAGCTTTGGAAATGAAAAACCACAGTAATACATTTCAATTTATGATTAAAGTTTAATTTTTTTTTTTTTTTGGGAATACTTGATTATGAGATTGCACCATATATTCATCATTAATTTTTAAATACAACATTAGAAATACATGCTTTGTAACACAATTAAAGAAGAAGAAATAAAAAAATAATATTAAAATTATAATTTACAGTATGAAGTACAAATTAAAAGGAAAATCATAATTTATAATACGAGTTTTATAATTAGCTCGGTTTCAACAATTGGGGGGACTTTCAAATGATAACAATTTTAACACTGTTGGTACGTTGGCCTGAATGTATAGATCAGACCTGCTTAATGAAACTAATTGATTTTCAGTAAATGTAATTATGAAAATGTCTAAAGATAAGTTGTGTTGTTTGTATTCAAACTTGCTACACTTTGAAAGTTATTTATACACAAGGTTGGAAGCTAAAATAAACAAAAATCAAACAGTTTTAAAAAGTTGGACAGTTGGAGAATTAAGAAGTCAATTAATGGAATTTTGAATAAGTTTGTGACTAATCAACTTTACATTAGTATATAATTGTTTTATTTTTTTATAAATAATAAATGATACATTAAATATAATTTAGATATTTGAGATTTGATTGAGTTAATGTCAAATTATTTTTAGTAAGGTAATTTTAACAGGAAACTTATTTATTTAGATGTGATATGTGCTTATGGCTTTATATATATATATATATATATATATATATATATATATATATATATATATATATATATATATATAAAGATTCCAATATTTTAGTAATATGATTTTTATTCCAAAATTATTTTTGACAAACAAAATGCTATCAATCAATATTTTATAGAATCAATTTCACAAAATAAATTTTATTTTTGTGTAATAATCGAGACTTAAATCTAACTGTCCCAATGGCTTGAAATAGAACTTACCATATGGTAATTATCTATTCTTTCAGACTTGTTATTTTAAAATAACAATAATGATAGAGTTACCATCAGTGTTACCACCCTGGTGACAATTTTGCCTTTAAGACAAAGTGCATGTGAGGTGCATGTGCCACTTCAAAGCATAGTTGTCATCATAGTGGTAACTCTAGTGGTAATCCTAACAATGTTGTTAAAATAAATATTTTCACACATATTTTTTTCAACTCACAAAATATGTAATTTGTAGCATTTCGAGGATTTGAAAAAAAAATGCCAATATTTTTTAATTTTTACATTCCAAAAACACTTAGTTTGACTCAAAAAGTCAAAGCAGAATAACAATATAAGGATGGACTGGGAGGGAGTATTATTTAATTTCATTCTCCATATTTGCCTCATTTTCCAACAGTGAATTAATTTTCCTCCGCCGATAAAAAAAAACGGGGGGTAGGGGGGTTTGTTTAATTTTTCTCGAAATTATTACTTACGGGAAGGCCTGTCAATTGGATGGATTGTGTCGGGCAAAGACGTGTAATTGGTTGAAACCCGCTAGAACCCGAATACGAAACGATATTGAAATGAGTATGGTTGAATCGAGACGGGTTCAAATGGGTCAACCCGGATTTTACTACAAAAATTCATACATTTATAGAATAAAAACTATCGGACCAAAAGGGTTAACGGATTCGACCCACTTTAACCCGGCTCGTTAATATTTTCAAGGTAAAACAGGTTACCCGTTTTAATAAAAAAATGTTAATGGGTTGGCTTGGTTAATTTTCAGATCGGACCGAGTGTATTAACGTGTTTCAAGTTATAATTGTCAGGCCTACGGGTAAGGGGTAGGAAATTTCACATGGAATCTCTTAATTCTTTTTTCATTATCATCATCTATTGCACACGATTCGTTTAATACTTCTTCCTCCCCAAATTATCGTCTGGATTGATTTACCCGTTAATCAAGTTTATTTAGACTTAATAACATTTTGCATGTCACAATCACAAGTTGCATCCTTATGGATATGGAGAGAGTAAAAGAGGTTGAATGTGCGAAAAACCACTAACCTGATTTATCCGTTGCATGCGGTGTTTTGAGCACTACGCACCCAATTTCAGCGAGCTCGTAACGTTACTTTTGAATTAAGTGAGTGGTGTGGTGGAGATGCATATATGTCCACAAGTAATTCTAGCAAGCTCATTGGTTTGTTTGGTAGTCGGATAATGATAAACAGTATTGTTAGTGTTTTTGTTATTAATCTTCGCTTGTATATCACGGATAGTTTGAGATAAAAAATGTTAGTTTCAATTTTTTTAGTGAGGGTGCTAATAATATCACCTTCTACTTTGGTATAAATAGTGAGGGGATAATGACTTTACCCGGATAACTCGTGTTATTAGTTCCGATCACTTATTGTGTACCAAACATCAGACAACTTGACTTATTAGTGCTTGTTTGGTGGAACGTTTTAACCAACATGCTGATAAAAAGCGCAACGTTCCCTCTTTAAAAATGTTTCAATGCAGCGTTTAAAACGCTCAAATTTGAAATGTTTTAAAAATATGTTGCGTTTATAACTAATCTGTTTATGAAAATAACATTTTGAAATAGTTTCTCAAACATGTTTATAAGAAAAAAATTACGTTTGAAAAAAGTTATGTTTTTAAAACGCTGCACCAAACGAGACCTTAATCTTATCTAGCCTTAACTCTGATCACCAAACGACACCTTAGATTAATCGTTCATGAGTGGCTAATTAATATCATAGCGTTGCTCTATTCGCCATTATCTTAATTAGGTTATTTTCCATCGATCATCCAATATCCAGTTAATAATCATTAACTTCGGTTTGAAACAGTTCAAACACGAATACTTTCAATCAAAATTGACATTTCCATTGTAAATTTAAAATTCCAGCACGTATTTATCAGAAAAAAAAAGTGACTTTAATCGACATAAAATTATAATTATATCATTACTCTATTAATGTCTATTATAGTATTAGATATATTAGATATATCATATATAAAATTATATATAAACAAAATCACAAATTTTTAGTAGTTAATTATTACTATAAAATGACACTTTTATATTAGTTAATATAGTGAATTAGTGATATACCAATAGGTTAAATACAAAAGGCTCAAAATATCTCGAAATGAAGGGAGCATCGACAGAGACCTAAAAAATGTTAGTCTCAATTTTTTTAGCACCTTCTACTTCGGTATTAATAGTGCGGAGATAATAACTTTACCCAAATAACTCGTGTTATTAGTCTCGATCACCTATTGTGTACCAAATATCAGACAACTTGACTTATTAGTGCTTGTTTGGTGGAGTGTTTTAATCAAAACACTGGCAAAAAACGCAACGTTCTCTCTTTAAAAGTGTTTCAATGCAGCGTTGAAAACGCGTCGTTTTAAAATGCTCTAATTTGAAGGGTTTTAAAAATATGTTGCGTTTACAACTACTCTGTTTATGAAAATAACGTTTTGAAATAGTTTCTCAAACATGTTTATAAGAAAAAAATTACATTTTAAAAAAGTTGTATTTTTAAAACGTTGCACCAAACGAGACCTTAATCTTATCTAGCCTTAACTCTGATCACCAAACGACACCATGGATTAATCGTTCATGAGTGGCTAATTAATATCATAGCGCTTCTCTATTCCCCATTATCTTAATTAGGTTATTTTCCATCGATCATCCAATATCCAGTTAATAATCATTAACTTCGGTTTGAAACAGTTCAAACACGAATAGTTCCAATCAAAATTGACATTTCCATTGTAAATTTAAAATTCCAGCATGTATTTATCAAAAAAAAAAACGTGACTTTAATCGACATGATAGATACATCGTTCGAGTAAAGAGTCTTTATTTAAAAATCAAACTTGTTAAGAATAACATTTTTCATAGTTAATTAGTAATAAAATGATATTTTTATATTTTAATTTTTAATGACCGATTTTTTAAACTAAACGTCTCAAAATATCTTGGAACGAGGGAGCATCGACAGAGACGTAAAAAGAATATGCATAATTTGATGAGACGTCAAAGAGAAGGACATATAATGCAAGCCATTCACCTTCATATATTTTTTGGGATAATATCTTTAGGTCACATAACATAACTAACTCAAAAAATTTACATGGCCTAAAACTCTAAAGATGTCATTGTTCCCTAACTAACTTGTTCAACCATCTTTTAGTCCTCTCAACCTTTTAAGGTGTCTTTTCATGCTCTGGAGATATATTTGGTCGTTCACCTTATGCCATGTCCAATCACACATGAGAGTCTTCTTGAACCCTAAGCAATTGGACTACACCTCCATTTCTACTTTTAGCAAGTCTCATCATGTTTTCCACCAACTTTTATGGAGGGTGTGTTTTCTATTTCTGTCATTTCTTTTTCTTGGCCACGTGTCCCATTTCTAAACATGGGCAACTCCCCCACCCCAAAGATTTTAAGAGGGAGGTGCAATATGGGTTCTTGTCACACTATAAAAGCTCATATCTAATTGCACTTAGGCCTACTTATGCTCATTCTCATTGATATTATTGTAAGGTAGTTTGTGTTGATGATGACGCTGTTTTATCGTTTACTTATATTGATAGTCACAATCGTTCTCGTGTTAACTCGATATATCATGATGTTATTGGTACAAAATATATGAAATTTACCTTTTTGTGTTTAGAATTCTTAAATAATAAAGTATAAAACCTTATACTTTGTCGAGCCTCAATTTCTCGTAAAACGTGTTTCATTAAGTTAAAGGGTTCATTTGACAAGTTTGAAACTTCAGGGATGTGCAAGAGTGCAACTCACTTCTTAGCTTATGAAAGTTGTTTCTTTTTATAAATTCTGATTTTTAATAATTCATCCATTTTCTTTGTAAATATGGTTAGGCTTGCATGCCAAGTTAGTAGTTTCTAAATAGTTTAGGTAATTGCATTAATTGTTTCCTCGTATTTTTAGGTTTCTTTTCCTACAAGTTTTAGCGTTTGCTTAGGTTTGTTTTTAACCTATAAAAATTTTCTTTATGCATTGTAATTCATTAGACGATTATTGAGTTGAATAATATATGAGTGTTTTCTTTTTAGAGTTCTTTGACAACTTGTTCGAATTTATCAGTTTTCATATCCATGGCATTCAACATTTTTACTTATTAATTGGCGCTTCATACCAATTGTACGGTAATTATTATACCAATATATGTGGTTGTCTTAAATATCGGGTTACCGTTGTACATGCCAAAATTCGTGTTTGGATTGATTTCATTGGGTCGAGGAGTCATGTAAATCGTGTCTAATCAAGAATTTCTTGTTATGGTTTGGTATCTGAGTTCATTCTCGGCCCAAGGGAAGCCACTCGAGCAAGAACTTTAGGCCTCCAAAAAACTAAGAAAATTGCTATTTATTATTTTTCAAAAAATATTAAAAGACTCTTTGTTCCGTTAAAAAAGTACTATTCATAGAGAAAAACATTTGATGAAATTATTGATAACGAAGTTGTAAGATCTCTTGAAGAATTAATATTAGTTTATTAATTACTTCTTGTACAAAATAGATAAAGCAATTACTTCATTTCAAATACGATTTGAACAATTTAAAATGTATCAAGGTATTTTTAGTTTTGTGTTTAGCATTGAGAAATTAAGGTTATTGGATCATGAAGATTTAAAAGAATGATGTCTTAACCTTGAATATTCATTAAAACATAATAACAACTCTGATCGATATTGATGGATCAGACTTATTTACAAAATTAAAAAAATTCAGAGATATTATGCAAGTAAAAAATGATACACCAATTGACATAAATATTATATCATCCCTTCGTCCCGATAAATTTTGAGACGTCTCAACCAATGTTTATAATGACTTTTGGTATACAAATTTTCTACCATTTTTATCAATATACCCCATCATTTAATACTATCAACTAGGGAAGTCAAATAATTAATGAGAAAGAGAAAGAAAGTATAATGAGTACATAATTAATGAGAGAAAAAAAATAATGAATAGTATCGTCACGACACATTTTACAGCTCATCATTTATTACATTTCTTAATCCTTATTTTGTCAACTAGAATATTTATTTGGGAGAGAGGGAGTAATAAGGTTTGATTTTTTTTTCCCAAATACACATATCGCTTATAGAATAATATTAACGGTTCTTGTAAATGTTGCTTCAGTAGAAAGAGGTTATACAAAATCAAATTAATAAAATCTTATCTGAAATCAACAATGTCTCAACAAAAATTAAGTGGACTAGCGTTATTATCGATTGAAAAATAACTATTAAATGAAATCGATTAATAATTTAATAAATGATTTCACATCCCAAAAACATGAAATATAAACTTTGAATAAGAATGCAATAATTTTGAAATAAAATTACTTTAAAATGTCTCACTTTAGAGTTTGTTTTAAGCCTCCATTAGTGTCGGGGCAATTCTGTCAATATTCCCATTTATATACACTTGGGTCTTAAACTGTAGTTTTGTTCCTAGCTAGTTGTTAGTCAAGAAACATAATCTTTTCCCAAGGGCAATAAAAAATAAATTAATGAATTCAGCTGTGCCCAAACGCGGTCTTAGTTGCTCGTCTATCACCAAGATTGCCAAAGGGTAAATTTGTCTCTCCATCTTTAATGAACATTCTCTAGCTCTACTTTATTTATTTTCTTCTTCATTTATTTTTTGGGGGTAGATTTAGGGTTAATTATTATTTCAAATTTACTATTCTATCACATCTTTTTCTTTCCTCCTTTTTTTTGGTAAATTTGAAGGGTTTGATTATTGTTATATTTGGTTAAATCCTTATTTATGTACTTGAATGACAAAAACTTGAGTAAGACGGGAGACGAGTCCTCCTTACCTGATTCACGATGTATTGGTAGATTAAGTTATGAAAGAGTAAAGCTTCGTTTTACGAATTAAGATCCGTAAAACGGTCTTACAGAAGACCTACTCGTACTTAATTTATTCCATCTTTTGAACAGAGGATTTGTAGGAATGGTCTAATTTTGTTTTTTTTTTTCTCTCCCATGGTTGCATTCTATAATATTTCCTTGGTCATAAGGTGTCAAATAAAAACCGAGAATGATTTCTTATACATTTTCATTTTTGGAAGAGGCTTTCAAATTTCATTTCATTTTAAAAAGCCGTTTCAGCAAACAAATGGAGTCTTAGTGATTTTTTTAAAATAAACACTTATTTTGAGACAGATGGAGTAGTGATAATTAACAAAGAGAAATTAATAATATTCAGGATATATTGCATTTTATTACCATAGATAAAAATAATAATAACGCTTCACCTGTTCCAAAATACGTGTTTATTTTTGAAAGTTTTGTTCTAGAGAATTTCTAGTGAAATTACTAAATTTATATTTATCAACTATTATCATTTTTCAATACATACTTAGAATGCTATAAAGAGTAATTATTATATTTACTCCTAAATTTTCTTATATTTAATTTTTTTTTAAAAAATGCTCCTTCCATTTTAGTTAAAAAGTATGTTATTCAATTTGTAGATATTAGACATAAAAATATTATTTTATTATTAATATACTACTAAAAATATCATTTTTAAAACAGACTCAATTTGTGACGGAGAAAACAATAAACGAAGAGAGAGAGAGAGAGAGAGAGAGAGAGAGAATTTGTGGGAAGTCGTTTTCAGGGAAAGTGCAAGATAGGGAGAAAATCCACGAATATTGACTTTTAAGTCCTACGAAAATGGCTTTTAAGGGCACGCTTAGTCACATGACTTCATACATTCCCTCTCATTTTCGTGACTTTTCACACCAATTTTCTCCACTTTGCACATAATTTACTGAGTATGTTTCATGAATCTTAATTCGTAAGATGGGATCTCATTCTTTTACAGCTCAACTCACCAATACGTTATGGATCGATTAAAGATGATCGTCTTACAAAAAATGACCGTAAAATCGTTTTACCTAAGTTTTTATCCAATTTATTTAAGTGATCCAATTCTTTCTCAATTTGCCCAACCCTTGCTGGTTTCCAATTTTCAACCACGTTATTTCGTAGAGCAAAAACTTAGTAAGCACGTTATTACGAATATGTTCTGTAAATGAGATTTCATTTTCTTGATCTGATTTATCGCGTATTGATTGGTTGAGCTGAGAGAAAATAAGACTTCATCTTACGAATTGTGATTTATAAGATGATATTACACCAAACTTATCCATTTCATAATATAATATATACAATAAAATATTGTATTATTGTTTTATCTAATGGGCCCACTCACACATGGGTATCATTGGATAATATAAACTATCATAATATTTATCTTAGAGTCAATTATTGTTTTCTTAATTTGTGTTCCATATCAAGCAGAGAGTATTAACTACTTTACATTGTTTATACTCCATCTGTTTTGATATTTCATTCAAATAGTCCACTTTAAAATATTATGATTAAACTTTCTTTAACTTTTTATTTTCACCATTCACTTGTGTTGTAAGCATATTGATTGTGTTTTAAGTATTTTTATAATTATGACCAACTTTAATAACATTAATATATAAGAGCATCTCCAATGGTAAGATTCATATGGGTTCATAGAGAATCATCAAAGAACTTCATCATTGTGGAAGATTTATAGAGAATGAGATATTCATAGATAATAAGCGGTTCATAGAAAATGAGTAGTTCATAGTGGAAAAACAAAAAAAAAAAAATTAAAAATAAATATGAGATCCAACATTAAAATATTTTTGTTGTATACCACTACCAAGAAAAGAAAATAGTTTTTGGTTTTTGATACGACAGATGACCTAACACATAAAAATCAGTGAAAAACGTGGTCAAAGGTTTACCACAGGAGATGTCATTACTTTCTCCGTTCTATCTAAAGAATCCATATTTGAAAAATCTTATTAAAGGATATATAATTAACATTAAAGTTTCTAAAAAGTTACGATAATGCTTGAACATAACCAATATATTAATATCAAAAATGAAATATATAGTTAAAATGTTATAGAGATGGTAAATATAATTTTGTAAAAATAAATTTTTAAAATAAAATATTTTAAAATAATACGACAAACTCTTTACCCGAAACCAAAAACATTTATTACTGTTTTTGAACGTGAATTCTTTGAGTGAAACGACGAAAGAGAGAAGGTTGAATGAGTAATTGGAAAATTATTGACAAGGACGGATCCGTGATTCTATTCCTAGAGATGTGAAGAGCATCATGAGATTAAAAAGACAATATACACTACACATCCTAGCATTGTTGACTTTGATGTACTAGCTAAAATAAAAGCTCCCTTCTTTTTCAAGAAATGATGCTTTGCTAGGCAGAAAACTATAGTCACCCATGTTCTCCTCCACCTCCAAGAAAACATTACACTATGAAAATGAGAACATTGAGAAGGTTAGTCCAAAATAGTACTTCCTATTAAAAAAATAAAAAAAAGTTTTCCGACTTTATCTTCCAAATGTGTTATAAACGTAACATTTTTATAATTTTAACCATTTTAAAACGAGTCGATGGTGTCACCACTACAAAAGGAGAGTTTCTAGGTTCAACGATCTGATATGTAAGATATTTTTCTCGTAAATCGAGTCAAGTACTAGTTGTGAACTTTCTTGCAAGAACCGGTCGCGGTTTTGGGCTACATAATTGAACGTAACGAAACAAAGGAATAATTTGGTCACTAAACATAATTTAATTGAAAAGGAGCAGAAAATGTTGAATTAAACATATTTAAGTAGGCAAGAGACAAATAGACATTGATTAGAGCAGAATGTAAGATAGATGAGGAACATTAATGAGAAAAATTAGACCTTTCTAATTTCTATGTTCATTTAAACATTTTGAGTATATTTAATTGAGTATCATATCCATCATCTTATAAACTTGTCAAACCCTACTCGAAATAGGAGGGATGCCATGTTTGGAACTGTGCAATATTCTCAAAACATGTGGGGCCTACATGTACACAGATGTCCCATTCTCAATGGGCTGTTTCTCTGGACCCACAATCTTAAGAACCAATGAGAGATGCTAAATTAAAAATTGCTAATGCTACTTGTCATCATGCTTGCCAATTCCAAACAAAATTATAAATGCCTAACTTGGTCTTTTTCCACCACCATATCCAATCAAAAACCCAACTTTGGTCACTTGGTCGGTCTTCCACAAACTGCAACACTCAGAAAATTTTTAGCCTCATTGAAACTATGCACAAAAACACTTTAGAAACTAGATAAGATGAAGAATATAATCTTTTAGACATGTTTTAGACCTTAGCAAAAGAGATGATTCATGCGTTCTAGTCGTCCTAGTCGGTCCAACCGCCTATCCCCGTTAGCTACTAGGCATGGACCATAACAGCGATTTTAGATACTACCTAGTTCAAAATATAGTGATCAATAAGTGAAACTTGCACGCGCAGGCGTAGGCGTAGGTATATATATGCATATGTATGAAGGTGTGTCATGATAAGTCCCGAAAACTTTACTCGATCCTCAATCCATGGCAAAGATATGCATAATCAAGCCCCGTCCCATTAAGAGCAGGGTAGGGGACCCTCCCTGCTATAAATCCTATGATTTTACTACTTATATAGCAGTGTACTTATGTGATGTTCAAGCAAGAAATCATGAACTTAGGATAAAATCTTACAATCTATGTCTCCTGTTAGGTATGCAAGGAACTTTCTTGATAAAGCTCCTATTTTTTTAACCTTCTTTTAGTATATGTTGTCTATAATAAGTACTGGAAAAAGGAAATAGGGGAAAATCTTAAGTAGAATCAAAATGGGTAATTAACCTAATGATGTTGTCCAACAGTGTTGTTAACATCAGACCCCTGTTAATGGGTGGAGGCAGAATAATTAACGCTGGAATGATCATATATTTTACCAAAAGAAGTGTTTGCAATCATTCAAAACCTAAATTTACAAAGGATCCATCAATCCGGAAAAAAATGGCTACCGCATAAAATAAACTTGGTGGATTTCTCTAATTTCTCGGTGACAAATAATGAAGCAAGAGACTGAAAATGGGACTAGTAGTGTCACTAGGATTTCCATTGATTAATTATAGTGGTTCAAACAGCCTTTTTTTTTCATGTTGGTTGGTTGGGGGGAGGGTGTGAGGGTCACGATGGTCTTAAGGAGGTATGGAAATGGATCAGACCTTAATTAGTGGCCTCACAGTTAATAACGCGTTGAATCACATTTGAAGGAAATTGATAGTATAACAAGATGATATGGGAAACAAGCACAACCCGTGTGTGTGTGTGTGTGTGTGTACGCATGTGTGCGTGAGTTGGTGAGCAGGTGTGTGCGAGTGTGCGAGCTACAAGCCCAAGCTTGTGTACCAGACGGCCATCATTATATTAACCATGTTCCACTCGTGTGTGTGTGTGTGTGAGTTGGTGGGCAGGTAAGTGTGTGTGTGTGTGTGTGTACAAGCCCAAGCATATGTACTCTAGAAGGGCATCAAGATTAAGAATGTGAAGTACACAAACAATCACACACAGAACACACACCACCAGGGCAGAAAAGTGTGTAGATTTTCAAAAAGCTGCCTCAAGTGATAACAAAAGTACTCAAGACCATAAACAACTGGATAAAGATTTTCCACAACTGAAGCAAGTTGGACCATAAACCAGTGAACGCACACACCCGGATAAACTGTTAACCATGTTCTTACTGCTGGGATCTAAGACTCAAAAGACCTAACCTAGTTCATAGACTATCTTTTCTGCTTCTCCTTTCTGACGTAGGAAAGATGCTTTCTTTGATGATCATAGCATTGACAAAACAAACTAAAGTAAAAGTACCTTTATGGTCGTACACCTTACCTTCACAACTTGATCTCCAATATTCACTTTCAAAAACAATAATTTGGTTCTCCAAACTCAGTGATGAAGATGAATTTACAGTTTCTGACCCTTCAACCTGCATTCTCATCACTCATGTTAATAAACTGTGATAAACTCATCAGACTACAGTATGCATAAAAATAAAAATCCTATGCATACTTTAGTCTGATGCATCTATATTTCTGTCGCTACACAACAGGGAAGTGGTACGTTGTGTCACAAAAACATTCTAATTTCGGTGATTTGTCATTCTAAACTAAGCTTAACAATATTATGTTACCCTAACCGTTGCGCCCACCCCCCCCCGGCCCACCTTCGAATTGAAGATAAATTAACTGTTGGGATATACAGGAGGTCAGCAATCTCACATGGGAAAGATGAGATTGTTGGATAAAAAAGGGAGATCTTACGAGCTTTAGTGTTGGAGCCGTTGGATTATTAAGTTGGTGATGATTTGGATGTCCATGTCATTACTTAGAAAAGAGAATACTTGATCCAACGGATCTAAGTAGATTAGATCTAACGGCAATAACACTAAAGCTTGTAGTAATATCACAAGCTCAAGCTCGTAATATCATACCTCTATTCTACAAGGATAAAAATGAGAGAGAGAGAGAAAAGAAAAGATCAAATAGTGTTTGATAGATGTGTCTACGTACAAGCATGAACATTCATGCACAGGCACTTCGTCTGCTCCAATATTACGAATGAAAACAATCTGCAACTAAGTTCAACAGATATCTTCTTCCCTTAATACGTAAAAATCTAAAAGACATACCCTCTTCAGAAAACAGAATTTCTTTTGCCAACAATAATACGTTCAGAAAATGCACGCCAACTCTTGCAAAGAGGTATCCCAAGTGCCAGAAGTAGAGCCACTATTCAATGTTCAAAAGCCTTAAGAGTGACTATTATTTCAAAATCCATAATGCCACCTAATTTGTTCCTCTAATATAAAAATGAAAGAGCTAGTAAATTTGGTGTCTAAATTAGAAAACGAGCGGGAGAGTTTTAAGTGGCCGATGACTGGCTTAATTAATCTCCCCCTTAGGAGAAAAAATTGTTTCCTTAATTTAAACCCGTAACCTTAAAGCTACAATGAAGCAACTCTAACCCTTCTCCAACTCTTGCTATTCTAATGATGTCTCCTCAATGAAAAGTAAAAGTTTAAAGTCAACCTTGTTAACAGGACGAATCACTAAGTATAACTTTCAAAATAGCAGCAGTACATAATGTACTCCTTCCTATTTGATTCCACAATAGCTGCTATGATATGGGTTCTCAGAGGAAGAAAAATTATACCCAAAAAAGTTTAAAAATTTGCAAATGGGACAATAATTTCCCAAATAGTAAATGTTTGGCACAGAAGAGAAAGCAAAGAATAAAATATCCTTAAAATAAGGAATCATTTAGAATTGTCTCATTGTTGGGATCAAAGGCTCCAAGACAAATCTACTTCATAGGTCTCCTTTTTTTTCTTAGTGTTCCCCACATTCACACTGTCATGCCCACTTTCCCTAAGCTCTAATATACAAGACCAAGTTCCCCGGCCCCTACCTACACACCCAATATCAGCAGAAGAAGAAGAAGAATAAGATGAAAAGAGGAAAAATTTCACCTTTTTTATACTATGTGAAGGACTCCACTGTGATCCTCCCCTAGTCGAGTTTTCACAGCGATGAAACTTGGACAGCGACCACTCCTAGGAGCATATATCATTTACCGTTGATCCCGAGGTACCATCAATCTGAGATTATATAATGACAAATGAAATAACAAATAAACCTTGGAGATTACTAAAGCATTATATAATCAAATCATAAACTCAAAAACATGGGATGTCGGTTTAGATGTCTAAAGTAGACAACCAAAATCTTCTTTGAAGTGTGATTTATACTGGGAGGCAAAATTCAAACAATTTACCAGTCCAGCTACTGATGGGTAGAATTTGTCTTAGCTATATTATATTCATATAGACTGTTGGTTTCTTGTTAAATTCTCTCCCATGGAATAACTAGATACGGCAGAGAGATCTGCTCAAAATTCACAATCTTAGCAGGATCCACTAATCTGTCTTTCCTCCTCAAGCTTGCAGACCATGTAAAAGATCTCGGAGGAACATAAAGAACCCTCACCCCTAGTCTTAAACGAGTCCTTGCCGTACACAGTGCGAGTCGCCATATGATAAAGATGGCATTAAGATGTCACATTTCTAACTTATACCCTTCTTATAACTAACTTAAGAAAGCGATTGTTCTATGATGCAATCAAAATTTCTACTTCACATAAGACAATAGTCCCTAGTTCGATTTCCATATAGGATTCTGTTTTTTAACACTTCAGAAAAAGATCAAAATTCTTCTCTGACCGAATTGGGGAAAACGACTCGGCCCCGTATAAGCCCTGTTTAAGGTACTGAAATATTAGATATAATTCTAACCTTAGAAGTGGTAAATATATAACTGTATACCTCTTTGAGCCCAGACTTGACAGAGTCAAATGAGGAGATAAAGAATCCTAAATCAGATTTTCATTTACTTGAAAAGGGCCAAGTGGCCATTTTCCTCTCAACCATTTTCTACTTTAACTCTTTGCCTACAAAACAAAGTATTCCCCAGTTGAAAAAGAAATAAGAATAAATAATCTGTTAGCAAAAAAAATAACAAAACGTAAGTCTTGCAGGACCACTAAACTGGCTTCTGTTTCCTCATAGGCACAAACTCTTTCACAGCATCTCACCAAGTAGGGGCCGCCCGTCTTTCAATCTCCTATAAGGAAGACTATTCTATCCATTGTACCAAAATCTGACAATTGTCATCAGCAGAAAGATAGAAACATGCATAAACATTGCCATGTGACGGGTAATCCCAACCCAGGAGAGTGGCTGTAATAATGTACAAGATCGTCAGGTCAGGTTAGCTCAGTACAGAACCAACACTATATGAAAAGGGTCTAATAATTTTTAACCCATGATCTCCAGCACACAATTAGGAATCCTTATACCAGGACTCACCATCATAGAAGCATATTAGTGAAGAAGGAATAGAAAAGACATGACTGAGTCACATGCAAGGTGCTTTCTTATCAGAAAAAGTAAAAAAACCATGGTTCAATAGAGTAAAAACATCTCAAGAAAAGTTAATAATTTTTTTAATTTTTTTTTAGATAAAAGAAGAATGTATTAGAATAAGAAAAGAATGTACAAAAACAGAGAACAAGCCATCCAATGAAACAAAAACGAGGAAAAAAAGAAAAACACAAAAAGGAGAGACCAGTGCATAACTGCTCTCCAAGCGTCAACGACGCCCAAAGAGAGGTGTTAAAGGAAATTCTATCTTTCAAAAAAGTGCGGGACATCGCCTTATCCCGAAAGAAAAGTTAATAATATACAAGAGAAAGTTCACCAAATGTAAGAAAGTTAGTTACTGTATATTCTACACAGACCAAAGTTATTACAGCATATAGAAGAAAAGAAACTTTTTTGGAAAAGGTGGTATCAACCAATTAAAAGTACAATGGATATCTTTATTCCTGTTGCTGTATTAAATTCCCTAAAGAACCAATATAGTATAATAAACTGAAAAGAAGGTGCCACACATATCACTATATAGTGCTATCATGTAGTTTTTCATTAGTAACCGTACGTCTCCGGCTAATACAGCTTACCACCTCCCTTTAAAAGCTCTCAACTATCTCTCATTTCCGTGGACTCAAAAACCTCCCCATCCCTCTCTCTCTCTCTCTGGAGAATAAAATGAGCTTGCTGAAACAAAACAGCATGGTTGTTAAATTTTTCATGGCCCTATTATTGAGTTGCAGTATCAACAGAGATAGCCTTTGTTCTAACCATCCTTTTGCCACCTCTACGGTTTATCCTCATTCGGGTTCATCGATTATCCCTTTATCGCTTAAGGGATTACAACTTGATGGGCATCTAAGCCTCGACAATATCCACCATGCAGCCAAGGACTTTGGCAATAGATACCATATCCTCCCAGCAGCAGTTCTATATCCAAAATCAGTTTCTGATGTTTCCTCCGTCGTCAAACATATCTTTCAAATGGGTACCTCTTCGGGGCTAACAGTTGCCGCACGAGGTCACGGTCACTCCCTTGAAGGCCAAGCACAAGCACATCAAGGAGTAGTTATTAACATGGAATCACTCACAGGAGAAGAAATGCACTTTCACACAGGCAAGGAGCCTTACGTAGATGTCTCTGGGGGTGATTTATGGATAACTATTCTACAGGAGAGCCTTAAACATGGGCTTGCACCTAAATCTTGGACAGACTATCTTCATTTGACAGTTGGTGGTACTTTATCTAATGCTGGAATCAGTGGGCAAGCGTTCCGGCATGGACCCCAGATCAATAATGTTTACCAGCTAGAGGTCGTCACAGGTACGCTCATCACATCAGTTGGGTTACAAATTTTAACTATTACATGAAAAGTTTAAAAATCACAATTTTATTACATTAAAAGTTTAAAAATCACACTTATGAGCGCGGTCCCTACCCAAAACGTGGTCATTTAGGCATTTTTATTTTTGTTGAGCGGGGTACCTTGCCCCCCCACCTTAAAGGGTGGATCTGCCGGTGCGCTCATGCAAATCACTCTTCTTGTCTCTAGCAAAGACATTTTGGTAATTTACTTGGGTACCCCTGCAAACTCAGTATAAAGTGCCTCAAGACAACAATAACAAGTATCTAGCTTCTTCTCTAGAACTAAGGCTTAAGTTTGCCGTTAAATTTGCAGGAACAGGACAAGTGGTTACCTGTACAGAGAGAAAAAATTCTGACCTCTTCTATGGTGTTCTTGGAGGCCTGGGACAGTTCGGTATCATCACCCGGGCTAGAATCTCTCTTGAACCAGCACCCAAGAGGGTAAACAATTGCATCTGAAAATCATTTGCAACAGTTTGAAGTCAGCACAAGTGTCAATTTTCTAACGTAATCTCTAATTTTGACAGGTGAAGTGGATTAGAGTCCTTTACTCGGATTTCACCACATTTTCCGAGGACCAAGAGAATCTGATATCCGAGCATTCGTTTGATTACATAGAAGGTTTCGTCTTAATAAACAGAACTGGTCTACTCAATAACTGGCGATCGTCGTTCAATCCCAAAGATCCAGTTCAAGCGGGCCAATTCAGTTCGGAAGGAAAAACACTTTTCTGTCTGGAAATTGCCAAGTACTTCAACCAAGAAGATGCTGATCATATCGACCAGGTTAGTTGACACAAGAAAAAGCTCATGGTCATGGATAACTGAATACCTCCAAGATTCTGGACAGCATTCACTTATCTTGTCTTCTGTTATCTTATTTACAGAAGATCGAAAGGTTACTGTCGAAACTGAATTACATTCAATCCACTCTCTTCCTGTCAGAAGTTTCATATGTGGAATTCCTGGATAGAGTGCATGTGTCTGAGTTGAAACTCCAAGAGAAGGGTTTATGGGACATTCCACACCCATGGCTAAATCTTCTCATTCCAAAAAGCAAAATTCATGACTTTGCCGGAGAAGTTTTCGGGAAAATTCTCACCGACACTAGCAACGGTCCCATACTAATCTACCCCGTTGATAAATCCAGGTACTATACTAACTCCCAAAATCAAACCTCCTTAATAAGTTATAATACTTCTTGCCCTCAACCTGATGTCTGCTCCTTTTCGTACTTCAGGTGGAATAGCAAGACATCCATGGTTACTCCAAAGGAGGATGTTTTCTACCTAGTGGCATTCCTGACCTCTGCAATGCCATCATCCACAGGAACAGATGGCCTAGAACACATTCTAACACAGAACAAGAAGATTCTAGATGTATGCAAAATGGCTCATCTTGGGATAAAGCAATATTTGCCCCACTACAGCACTCAGGAAGAGTGGAGAGCTCACTTTGGTGATCAATGGGATGCCTTTGTTAGAAGAAAATCCACCTATGACCCTTTGGCTATTTTAGCACCTGGCCAAAGAATCTTCCAAAAACTGAATACCTTTTTATGACCGCCCTAGCTACTAGTGATGGAAATCCATCTGCTTAGAACTGTACATGTCAACTATGGAGTATTTTTTTATTTGATGAGTTTTTAAATGAGGATGCAATATAATGTGCTATTATAACATTTAAATTTGACTTTATAAGAAGAACAAATATAAGAAATCTACGGATGGAACTCTTGTTAACATTAACACAGAATGACACCTCCCAATAAGCGCTTGTTTTCAAGTGCATTGCTGAAAGAACTATACAAGTTCTAATATTATTCCACATGCAAAGTAATTGTACCTTCACACTTGGGCCCCACCCCCAACAGAAAGGTAAATAACTAAGTACAACTTTCAGTAATGAAAAAGGGAAAAAGAAGTGCCCAAGTTATGCAAGATGGATACATGTAAACATTACTCAAAAGTCTCATAAAGCAAGAAGTACCCATAAGAGTAGAACCCAGAAACACCACTAAGAGCTCCACCATCAAAATTAGTTACATTCTTTATCTTTCCAGCCAAGGCCTGGTCTGGAGATGCATTCCTGTGGCTCTTCATAGTCTCGAGCGCCACGAAGGGAAGCTTCAAAGTCAGTGGAGTCACTTGCAATAGGAAGGAAACTGCTTATGTCATCTCTAGCACCAAAACCTCCAGCCCGCATGATATCATCAGCTGAGATAGAAGCCTCCATGTTTACCTCGCCAGACACATCCTTATCAGCAGGAGGAGCTAAACCTTGTGTGACACTTTCACAACCTATGGCATCAACTCTGTTACTCTGGGCAATGAAATATTGCTGTTGTTGGTTGCCCACCAAAACCATCTCAGGTTTAACAGGCTTGGAGAGTTCATTCCTATTGCTGCCAGCATTCAGATCTGATGCATGAAAAAATTCCATCACATTCAATCAAATTGCTTCCAATACGAGTCATCTAATCTATACATGCTATATATTATATAAGCCAAAAAAGGATGTTAGTTCTGATGAGAATAAACTAATAGTCACCTAGGACCTCAGCACTGGAACTGAATTTAGACTGTAGGGGAAGAAAGATAATCTCATTTACTGTCCAGTCCTTTAGAGGAACTAACTTGCAGAACTACATGCAGTTTGAAAACAAGATGGACATGCTTAACATCTGTACGGAAGAATTAGATGTTTGTTTTCATCAAAGCCACTTATGAACATAACTTTCAAACGGCTTGAGATATCAACTTCACGTTTCATTTTCCAACATGCGTCCAATGTTCTTAAGATGCAAAAAGTACTACTTCCCTCTTCCATTTGCAACTTCTTTTTTTTGATAGTACGTTTTAACTTTCAACGGGTCTGTATCTTGTCTAAAGCAGCCTCATCCAACGCAGAACCAGATAATGAGGTGCAAATGGATCATGTTAAGTTGTTCTATTGATCCGAAAAGAATTAATAAATTGTATAGAAATCCACTGAAAAGCTAATGCAAGAGGCTGTATTACCTGGGTCCTTCATTTCTTCCAAAATACCCACATTGACACGACACGACATGGGTGTGGCAGTTATACACTAAATTAGTGCAAAATCTTACAATTTCGGCAGATATGAGACCTGGACCCACAGCCTTATTCCATCCTTGCAGCAAGTCCATGTAACATAAGCAAGAGGGGAAAAACACTTTTGGTCTTGTATACTCCCAGTGTACAAGGACGCGTCACCTGATTTGGCGATGTGTTAATATTACGTTTACTTATCAAATAAAAAATAAAAAAAAAAGTTGACAGTTGGAAACGAGGAGACTTTTGAGGTCAACAAGATAGCAGTTTCCTAAGGTTCATGATCAAGAAAGGATGGTGCAGGTAAGTCTTTTTTTTCCTTTTGCTCCCTGAGACTGATTCGTTCTAGTGCTGGTGGTGGTTGTGGAGAGCTTTCTCTCTGTCTTGACAGGGACAGGGAGATCAGAGCACTACCCTTCACTGACTTTTCCAGTGGTTCATTATGTCCCACGGCAACACAGTAGGGTTTCTTGCTCTCCTCTCATATGATTTCTCCATTCCTCTCATAGGCATACAGCTTCTTTATTAAGAATAATAAATAAATAAACAATTAATTTTTTTTGATAAGTATATAAATAAACAATTAATTACATCCACTTGAGGATCCAAGGAGTAAGGAATTGGTATAGAGCTAGCGTATGACAGTATGTACAAACAGTGGCTGTCACAACTCTTTTTAGTCTTACCCTACCAGCTTGTTTCCTCTCCGACTAGCCAAATCACCAGATTAAACCAGTTGAGTCTAGCTTCCTTAGCACCAAATAATGGTCCCTAACTTTACTGAATGATTGAAAAATATATAAATCACATCACTCTTATCCCTCAAATCTTTTAATGCTAACTCAGTGATTTTTTTAATTTTATATTATTTATTTTTAAAAAATCATTAAAAAAATGCTAATTCAGTGATCTAGGGGAGAATTTTAACCTTTTCCCACCATTGACCATGCAACATTTGCTGATGGCCTATATAGCAGTTATGGCTGCCAATGTCACAAGAGATGGCACAAAACTAAACTCGGATCCTTATCAAACTATTTTAATGTTTTGATTGGTACATAGTCCCATTGTTGAATATGTTACAAATTAGTAAGCAATGGACTGAGAAATCAAATTCACTCGATATGGATAATAATGTTTTAGTATTGTGCTCAGTACCACCAAGCTGGGAATCAATGGCTGATAAAGCATGGTAACATTGTTGGGTTGCCCTTGGTCTAACAACTTAAGCTTTTATACGAGCAGCTTCGATCGGAGGTCTTGTTTGGGAAGGTCTTGGGTTTCAAGTCTCCCACTTGTATTTGTCTCCTTAACACTCCCCTCACATCAATCCTTTCAGAGCTCTTGTTAGTGCACAAATTGCACTTCAGTTTTTCTGATGCCCCTGGTGCTACGCTGTCATAAATCTTTTCATGTGCAAGTGGGAGTTGCATGTGAGGGGAGTGTTAAGGATTGATGTATATTGATGGCCCTCTCTCAATCAAGCGTCAACTTAAGCATTAGATAAGTTGATAGCTTAACATGGAATCACAGCTTTGGTTCGGGAAGGTCTTGCCTTGGAACTCGAGTCATCCCACTTGCAACTATTCCCCCCCAGTACTGTTAGTGCAATAATTGGTACTCTGTTTGGTTTGTGATGCACCTAATGAATAATGATATCCCCTCACATGCCAGCATGGGTCGCTTATCGCACATTAAGGGAGTGTTCATGTTTTAGATGAGTTGTTTACTTAATTTCTCTATTGAATTCCACTGGGTCATGTAACATCATTTATCTTCACAGTTATCATAAATTCATAACCTATACTTGCTCTTCCACGACCAGTAATGTTACATTATCTCAAAAACCAGCATATATACTCAGACATTACACAAGGATAGAGCAAGGAGATTCTTAGATCATGAAATGCCACAGAAGAACCCAGGCAGCATAAGTATTCAATCTTAGAATTGTTTAATAACATCCTAAACATGCATGGAAAGGTTCCACCTATTCCAAAACCATAATATCATTACTAGTATAAACCACTCATCACTCACCCTCACTGAAGACCAGGATTAAATTCCAGATTGTACCCAATTACGAAGAATTAGACTAAGCACTAGAAGACATGGAAAAGAAAAATGTTAGGAAACAATTAAGGGATAAAAGTCTGAAATGAAAGCCAGCATAGGTTACTGACACTTGGAACCATACCATCCATTAATTTGGCCGAATCATGCTCCATGATAGACCACACTTTCTATAATTATGCAGTAGAAACAGGAATCAATGAAAATGTTATCCTCTTGTCACAAGAACCCTGAAAACTCTTTAAGAAACCTATAAAAGAATAGTTACAGTAAGATTATGTGCAACCTCATTAGTATGTTGTAAAACATCCAAGAAGAAGTAAAAAGATGTAACTTAAACAGGAATTTAACAAAGTAAAAGAGAGGTGAAATACTGATTTCGTACAATAGGAGTTCATGAAAAACATTAGTCATTCTTCCATTAAAATAGATTATTGTTTTCCTTTATTACAACAATCAGATATAGACCAAATATAAATAATTCAGGAGTTGAAAAAGAAACAATGTTTTGTTGAATTACCATAACTATTTCCACCCCATGTTCAAATTGTTAGTGGGAAAAACAACTCAAAATCCAAGTATCTCAAAGTTCTGACAAAATAAAACTTGGATCCAGCAACAACAAAAAATTCCTATTTAAGTTTAGGAGGCATAAAAAGCTTCCACAAAATTTCTAATCACGCGCTTTAGAGATTTTCGTTAAGTAATGATTAACAATCAAGAGCGACCTTAAACCAGATGTTTCACTCCTAAATACAGAAGCCTGAATAGCGGACTGGCCTAGAAACTAGAATCTCTCGCTACACCGGCTCGCACAAGGGGCTCCCCCATCAAGGCTGCACTCTAGGAAGACAGTTGCTTGATCATAAATGATGCAAATTTTATTGCACTTCAATATACAGTCATTTGAAGTTTCAAAATGAGCATGAATATAATACGAGATCTGGGTGTTTTTGGATGATTTTTTGTTCATATTTGTTTATGCTGCAGAAACTAGACCCTGTCTGATTGCATGAGCACCAAATAGATGCATAACCATCTTCTGCTCTCTCTCTCACCATGACTTCCCTTCGGTGTCCCTCCTTGCAGTTTCAGTTTTGCAATTTATACACAACTGACGACTTGATTTTCAGAAGATTGTTAATGGCATTCTTTTATACTGCAAAAATCAAGAATTTGTCTATATTTCTAACAACATTGAAAATCAACACACTTTTAACAGTTTTCTAACACTTGGGACTACGCAACAAGTACTTTCACTTGGAAGCTTTAGCCTCCAATTGCTCAACAGAAAAAGCTCAACTTCGCCAATCTGCCAACCGACCACAATGAGATGCTAAAAAGGATAGTTGACCAGCCATTCTCCGAAAAATAGGTAACGATTTGTGATTAGAACCATGGACCGAACATTGGATCGAGTCAAGGTTCGAGGACCAAGTCAAGTGATGAATTGAAGATTGGAGGAGGCCCAGTGACTCGTGGACAAATGAAGAAGGTTTGAGATGCATTGATGACACTTGTAGCGGAGATCCAATCCAATTAAATGGCTATTATCGACATCGAGGCCCAAGATACATAGTTCATGCGTATTCTTGAAGCAATTGGAATCAAACATGAAATTAAGGGACTTGGATGGACAGAGATCGAAATTGAAGAGACTTCAGGGGGTAGAGTGTCAATTCTGAAGACTTAGGGGGCACTCGCGTCCACAAGTAAACTTATGCGTGCTCCATGCGCATAACATTCCAGAATCCATTGCAAAATGCCGCGCTCATGGTAAGGGTCTTCTGTGCGCTTGCCCGGCTACCTATTTTTCTGATTTTTTTGACTTTTTCCTTTTAGGATTTGGTTTTTATTATTTCCTAATTAAATTGTTTTTGCCCTAGTTTGACTTTGGCCTATATAAGGACTTCCATAACATTGTTTTGGGTTTACGTTGATTATTATATTGATTGAAGTACAGCTTTTCACATAATTTGTGAGGCTTGTGAGGATTACTTGACAGGAAGTTCTTGATTTGAAAACTTATCGAACTTGTTAGGCTGCAAATTTGTGGGTGTTCTTATAGCTTTGGTTCCTAATTAATTGTGACTAGCAGAACAAGGTGGCACCCCCAAGGTTCTAAAGATCGATTTATCACCCTAGGGTTGAAGGAAACTCCTTATCGATTTCTTTCACTTCGTTATATATTGTTCGTTTCCGCATCAATTTGTGAGTCAAAGGTTAGTTATTCTTTGTAACCATTCTTTGTAACCGCATCAATTCTTTCATTATTTGCTCGTCTCATTTATCATCTTATGAAATATTCATTTTTATTATTTCTTACCTCCTGTGTTCCACCCAAATAATTCATGTTTAAAATGTCTAATAATTAAAAAATATATAACAAATATTAAAATCAGTCGTAATTACAATAATGCTTAAGCATAATCAATATATTAATATCAAATGTGCCTGATAAAGTTGAAATATTATGAAAATCGTAATAGACACATAGTTATGAAAGGCATTTGCCTCTTTGCTTCAGGCGAGAGGCGAGCCGAAGGGGTTGGCGCCTTGCCGGAGGTCAAGCGAGGTATGTTCCCTTTTGTGACTAGGGCGATTGTTTTTCTCACTTTTTTGAGGGGCATGAGGCGAGACAAAGCAGCCTAAGGCGGACATATAAGAATTCCAACGATTTTTTTTTAAAAAAATCTCGAGATGTTTTCTTAGATCTACATAAATCAACTTAGTATTTGCACAATCCAAGGCCACAGATGTCATCTACTTGAGGAGGCGAACACTTGCATACCTTTTTTACCCCCAAATCTCGCCGGAAAAGTTGCCGGTGCCAGCTGTCGGGAAACTCACCGTAGATGGCAGACGAGGTCGCCGGAACCTACAGAGGGTATTTCCGAAGTTGTTTGGCTGGCTAGAAGATGATTTGGATGTTTATACCGAGTCTTCAAACATTTCTACCCTTTATCTTTTTCATTTTTTTACTCAAGTTGTTCCTAACTAGGCTTTACATTGTCTTTAGTCTTCTTTTCTTTGTTTACTCTGTTTATAAGAGCATTCTCAATGTTAAATTTAACATCAATTTTTTATATACCTTCTTAACTGGATCACACTATTTCTTATATATTTTTATATTCTTACTCAGTTAAGAATATATCTTCTCATTGTATAATATTCTTATACATCTTTTTACACAAAAAATACTAAATTTAACATCATACCAATAAATACAAAACCCACCCCTCCACACACACAAAATAATTATGTCAGTATCGATTCCCCCCTCCCCCTCCCCCTCACAGCTCCATTTCCCGAAACAAACTTCCTATTTAGGAAGTGAAGCTCTCTTCTCTCTCCTAATTGGCTCCCAGTGACCACTCACTCCATTTTCCAAGACATAAGAAGTTGTTCTAAACTTACAATGGGGATGCTCTAAGGCCCCATCGCTGTATTTTGTCTTCTTTTTTTTTTGTTACAGTGTAATTATGAAAAAAGATTTAATTTTACGGATCTATAACCGTTTGTATTTATAACCGTTTGTATCTATAACGGTTTTACGAATATTATTTTACGATTTTACAGTTTTACTGTTATTGTTTTACAATTAATTAATTTTCACATTATATGTTTTATCTACCGTTATTATTTTACCGTTATTGTTTTACATTTATTGTTATCGTAATTAACTTAATCAATTTAATTTTTTTTATCCGCAATTTCGTATACAAATTTAAAAATTTTAAAAAATCGTAAATTTTGTAATTTGATATATTTATTTTTTTTCTTTTTAACTGTTATCGTAATTAACTTAATCAATTTAATTTGTGTCCGGAGTTTTTTTGTTCGGCCCACAATTTTGTATACAAATTATTAATTAATCCCTCCGTTACGGGTAAAGAGGTCATGTTTGAAAGTCAATTTTTTTAAGAAAATAATATTTTTAGTAGTTTATTAATAATAAAATGACCTTTACGGTTTTACAAATATTTAGTTGTAGTTTATTAATTGATTGCTATCGTAATCAAGTGAATCCCAATTTAATTGTTATCGTACCTAACTTAATCAATTAAAAAAAAATTCCGGCCCGCAATTTCGTATACAAATAAAAAAATTGTAAGTTTTGTAATTTGAAATATTTGTTTTTTTCTTTTTAACTGTTATCGTAATTAACTTAATCAATTTAATTTTTGTCCGGCCCGTTTTGTTTGTTCAGCCCGCAATTTCGTATACAAATTATTAATTAATCCCTCCATTCCGGGTAAAAAGGCCCCGTTTAAAAGTCAATATTTTTAAGAAAATAATATTTTTAGTAGTTCGTTAATAATAAACTGACATTTACGGTTTTACAAATATTTAATTGTAGTTTCTTAGTTGATTGCTATCGTAATCAACTGAATCTCAGTTTAATTTATGTTTGGCTTAGATTTATTTATAATGGACAAAGTTATTGTATCTCATGTAAAATTTGACAAAGTTATTAATTTGGTTTCCATTGTTATTAAGTAAGAACCCACAGAAGAAGAAAGACTGAGTTTTCGTTCAATAAAATTTTCTTTTCGTATGTTTTACAGTAGTAACAATTAAAATATTTATTTCTTGGTTTTCTTATGAAATAAATATCGAAGTAAAATGTTTTATTTTATTACGTATTTGGGTTTTCTCCCTTTTTTTTGTTGTGTAGTATATATATATCCAACCTCTACAAATTATAAAGTAAATATTAATTCATTTCTTAATTTTTCGCCTTGTTCACCTTTCGGTCGTCCGCCTCTCGCGTTGCTTTTCGCCTAGAAAATGGACCTCTCGCCCACCTCGCCTTTCGCCTTTAATAACTATGGGTAGATATAATTTTTTAAAGTGGGATCTTAAAGTGAAATAACCTGGTAATATGGTAGACTCTTTGTCTGGATCGGAGGGAGTATATAAAAAATAGAGACCTCCAAAGTATGAATCTTAATAACTTTTATTGGTCCATAAAAAAGGGTGAAATCTCAAAACCCATAGCAAATTGGATTTAGTGGGGAATCAGGATGTCCAAATAGAAATCCAAAAGGAACCACATTCAAGCAAACCACTTCAGCTACTCAAAACAGAGTTTCTATATTTGTTTCTTTTAACCGACAGTGCATTGATCTTACTCATAGTTCCCAAAAAAATTACACAATGTGAACCAAAAAACTATTCTCCACAATCCTTCATATTTGTGCACAACAGGCAGGGGCAAAGCTGCTCATATTGAAGTGTATCATTTACATGAACCTCCCCTCCATAGTCCTATTTTGAGTTTCAACTTGACCAATATTTCTGGGAAAATTATAAGGATATATAAACTATGGTTTAAAATATAATTTGCTCCCTGAACTTAACACCTATTCCTATAATGGTTCAAGATCTTTGACACTTTATATAATGGTTCTTAAACTTAGGGGTGTAAGTGGTTCGGTTTGGTTTGGTTTATACAAAAACCACAAACCGGACCGCCTCATAGCGGTTCCAAAAATATCAAACCGAACCAAACCGAGTAAGACCTGGAACCAAACCGAACCGAACCGAACCACTCGGTTTGGTTCGGTTTTGTGGTTATATAAATTATGTTTAATGAAATTAATCAACATTAAAAATAACAATAAAAATAAGATTTTAATTTGGAATAAACATCAAAATTAGGAAATAACCTACTAACAACAAATTATCATAAATAAAACAATACAAATTCTAAAATAAACACAAACAATGGAACAAATAATAGTTCTCCAATAATCAAGATTTTATTTGGTTTAGTATCCATTTATATATATATATATATATATAATGAATAAATCAAAGGTTTAAAATAGTTAATAAATGTAATATAATATATATTATATAATAAATAATTTAAATATATATGATGGTTTGGTTCGGTTCGGTTTGGTTCGATACCAAAAACCGTGAACCGAACCGCGTAGTTTTTCAATTCTTGAAACCGAAACCGAACCATCTTTGACCAAAACCGACTAGTTTAGTTTGGTTTGGTTCGGTTCCGTGATTCGGTGATTCCGATTTACACCCCTACTTAAACTTCGACTTTTGGCCTTACAGTTAGTCCCTTTACTGATGGCCATGAACATAAACATTAAAAATTGAACAAAAAGATGGCAATACGCTTCCTTGATGCTAATGAAGTTCCACATGGCCAATTTTTTGTTTCGGTAGATGTGGCCAATAATATTGAATGGAAAAACATGGCCTAAAGTGAAATTTAAAAAGGAAAAACTAATCAAAATAAAAAAAAGGTGATTTTTTATTAGTAAAACAATGAAAGTGACTTCAAGATTTTAAGGTTCTTAATACAGTTCTTATTACTAAAGCAATGGAAGTGACTTCACTCTAATACCAACAAACTCCATCCCCCGGCCCCCACCACCCGAATCTCTCCCTTCAAGTCCATAACACTTTCAAACAATCAACCCCCAAAATTTGGGGTTGATAATCATGTATACCTAATTCTCCACTGAAGGGACCCGACCTGGGTCCCCCAATGTGGGACGACCACGTGGAGTCCAGTCAGATCCGAGCAGATCTCACTAATAGCCGAAGACCAATAAGCAGCCAGTCATCATCGGCAACCAACGGATAGCCGATCATTTGGCGACCATACTGCGACAAACCACGGGGCGAGGACCCGTATGCTCGGGAGCAACTCTGGGACAAGGCGAGGTTTAGCCCATGCTTTGTACATAGTATCCGGATGCCTTCCCCAGAGGCGGGCAAGCCATGCAAGTACATCTTATCGGCTCATTGAAGCCTATAATTGGCATATCACACGCAACTGTTGACCCTTTCGAGGCTGCCCGAGAAGCCGAGGAACAGTCCACCATCAGGGACCCTCATATCAATCATGATCCCAAATCTAAGCTACTATAAAAGGAAACCTTTCCCTTGAAGAAAGGTAAGATTTACTTTACATTTGAAAACTGACCATATTCTTTGGTGATATCTGAGAGAGACAAAAGAGATCATTCTCAAAGCACTACTTAGGAAGTCTAAGGGAGCGCTAGCTCCGGCACACACATAGTATCGATTCGACTCTCGCAGGAGGGATGTAGGGGAAACCCCGACACCTAACGGTAGTTCTCTTCGGTACCCATCAACCAGGCAACCACAAAGCCAGATATCTTAAACAAACTTGGTACCTCAGGTGCAGCGTACTGTACCGACGTGACCATCAAGAGTCGGACACGTCGACTCCGGTCCATTACGTGGACTACCGAACTTAGTCACCCCATCATTGTGGCGTGATCAAAGTGGTTCGTTCTTAGGAAAAGCGATCAAGTGAAAATTTATAATCAATGGACCAACAAACTCCTACCAAGCAAAACCGATCGAGGAGTAAACATCCCCACCCTCGCCCGGACAAGTAAAATAACGGGCATGGACATTGACCGTCACCTGGCGATAGGAGGCCGGTAGGCGTCGTCTATAATATCGGCGAGGAGGCCCAAGTGGATCGACCTCGAGCGGAGGGAGATAAAGCCACCGAACAAGATAAACTTCTTGCGAGGTAAAATTGCAGGAGCCCGAGAAATCTTACTTTGCGAGGAATTGAGGCTAAGCTCAAAATGTTAGAGCTCCGAGGAAAAGATAAAGGCTACAACTAGGCCCAAGAGGAGCAAGCCAGGACCATCCCAAATGCCACCTCAAAGGGAAAAGGTAAAGGGAAGTCCGTATCAGGCCTAGTGCAAAATCGGTTGGGAAAAGAGCGGCGAGCAAGCACCCAAACCTAGTGTTCAAACTAACTTTTCCCAATGAATCTCGCTCGGCACGAGCACGAGAGAAGCGAGGAAGGGAATCTAGGTCGAGGGCAGAGGCGATTAAAACTAGAACATGTGGGCATTGCACCCATTCTCCAGCAGATCAGTGCGAGGTGCAGAAGAGTGGTCGGAGCGTGACCACCGAGTCTGAGAGATCGACAGTAAGCCTTCCTTGGTACGTCGCGGGGAGGTAAAATTTTACGGGGTCGATTAGAAGCCATGGAAAGGGAAAACCATTGCTATTACCTTCGGCCAAGAATGGTCCATTTCGGAGAAAGAATGAGAAAAGCTCCTCCCCGGGACAAAAGGTCCCTATCTTTGAGCCATATCGAGGGGCCTCACCAATGCCATAGATCACATGGCTAGTTTTGAGGTGAAGATGAATGTTGTGGCCCCAGAGGAGGCGAAGATGCTTGGGGAAAGATTTTTGCAGGAACATTGAAAGGAAAAGCTCTGAAATGGTATACAGGCCTACCACTGGATTCAGTAGAAAGTTGGGGACAATTCAGGCAGATGTTTGTTAACCAGTTCGCCTCGGCGGGACTCCAGTAGAAAAACAAAGCTCGGACTGTGGGATCAACAGCGGATAAATGAGTCCAATCGGATCTACATGGATAGGTTCATGGCCATGGTGGACCGATACCAGCGTATTTTTCGGAGGAATCCATTAAGATGTGCTTCATCTCACGGCTACAAC
>CM028380.1:6847515-7043259 GCA_013146195.2 Codonopsis lanceolata
TCCGCCCATTTTTCTCGATGATATTTTCATTTTGTTGGTCGCTTCAATCCAAGCAAGACCGTTGGCTTACTTCGCCAATAAGGCGAGGATTTGTCTTTGGATCTTGAACTGCCGAAGTAGACTGGCTCACGCTCATCCCCTTCAAAATGTGAGCCGTTGTCGGAGATTATCTCAAAAGGTACCCCATAGCGGTATATAATATTGGTCCGGATGATTTCGACACCTTTCTGGGCATTCGTAACTTTGTAGGAAGAGGCTTCCACCCACTTTGTAAAGTAATCGACGGGCTACCAGACGTATTCATGGCCATTGATCCCTTCGGTGAATTTGGCCTATGACGCCGATTCCCCATGTTGAGAAGCCGGCCGTCGTGGAGTTATATAAGACATGTGGGGCACATGCCGCAGATTGGCAAAGCGCTGGCATTTGTCGCAATGTCGCACTCCACCGAATACAATCGGTTTCGAAGCGCATTCAATAATATCCCCTGCGCTTGATAATTTTCTTGGACAACATATGGTCATTCATGGGGCCCGCAGTACCACCATGCGTAGCCTAATCCATGATTTGTTTCGCCTTGGCCCCGATCGACACATAATAAGTTGAGGCCTTGATAGTGTTCTTATACAAAGCCGCCACCACCGAGTACAAATTGTGAGGTCCACCTTCAAGTAGGGAGACTCTTCCTCTTTTATCTAGGTAGGAGGATAGATACCTTTCTGAAGCAGATTTAAGATATCAACGCACAGGCTCATGATCTCGCTTCGGTCGCATTAATTTTGAAGCAATATGTTGGAGTGACCTTTTTCCCGACTACGAATGGCTGAACATTAGTTTCTGCGGGAATTTGGACCAACGATGCCAGAGTAGCCAAGGCATCGGTGAATTGATTCCGATCTCGTGGCAGATAATGGAACGAGATAGAATCAAATCGGGCGGCAAGTGTTGTTAGTTTGGCATGATAGAGCTGCAGCCGAGGATCTTGGGTTTTCCATCTCCCTTCGACTTGATTTATGATTAGGGCAGAGTCTCCATAGACTTCGAGATCTTTGGCTCCCCTTTGGAGAGCTTCTTCTAGGTCAGCAATACAGGCTTCATATTCCGTCGTGTTATTTGAACATTCGAACTCCAACCTTATAGCCGACGGAGTATGAGAGTCAGCCGGATCGATGAGCAAGATTCCTATGCCAAAGCCTCTTTTGTTTGCGGCTCCGTCAAAGAACATTTGCCGCCGGTGTCATGGTCGTGATTTCCAGACACTTCATCCTGGGAAGCCGTGCTCGCTTGCATCTTCGGCCTTCAAGGGTAGATCGGCTAAGTGGTCTGCGATTACGCTCCCTTTGATAGATTTGAGTGTGATATAGGTTATGTCAAACTTGTTGAGAAGAAAGGACCACTTGGCCAGTCGATTGGACAGTGATGGCTTGCCAAATATGTACTTGATAGGGTACATTCTGGATATGAGTTTGATGGACCTTCCTTGAAGATAGGTCTTGAGCCTTTGAGTGGCCTGCACTAGGCCGGCAAGCAGCTTTTCTCCAAACGAGTAATTTAGCTTCGCTCGCTTCCTTTATGAAGTATATAGCATTTTCAATGTAGGAATCTTCTTTTCTGGGCGAGCATAGCCCCTACCGACGTGTCTCCGTGATGGTTAAATATATGAGGAGAGGTTTATGTGTATGAGGTGGAGCTAGCAATGTGGGGATTGGTAAGGTAGGCTTTTATTTTTTCAAGGCTAGCCGCACTTCTCGTCCCGCACTTTGGTCAAGATTCTTTTTAGGAGTTTGAAGAGGGCTCACATGTGGTTGTCACCGCCGATGAAACGGCCGATATATCGCATCGGCCTAGAAGCCTTTGACTTCTGTTGGAGTTTTCGGCCGTGGCATCTCTAGGATAGCTTTGATCTTTGCCGGCTCGATCTCGATGCCCGCCTGGTCACTAAGAATCCCAGATCTTGTTTTGGTAACCCCAAATGTGCATTTGGGGGTTAAGCTTCATTTGGTGCTTCCTTAACCTTTCAAGAATTTTGTCTTTGATATGGGCACCGCATGCCGCTGAATGCACGATCATGTCATCAACATAGACTTCCATTTCTTTGTGGATCATGTCGTGGAAGAGGGTGGTGGCAGCCTCCGACAAGTAGCCCCAAAGATTTTTAACCCAAATGGCATGACAAGATAGCAATAAGTACCCTGTGAGTAGTAAATGAAGTCTTTTCCTCGGTCCTCTCGCCGCCATTTTGATTTGATTATAGCCCAAAGATGCCGTCGATTTAATGATCCGACTTTGTGAGAGCGACGGCTTCTACCACAATATCAATATTGGGTAGAGGGAAGTCATCTTTGGGCGACGCCTTTGTTGAGGTCGCGAAAATCTACACAGTATCCTGGACCTTCCCGTGGGCTTAGGAACGGCCACTATATTGATGCCCGCATCGGGTATTCTACTACCCGAATGAAGTTTACGCACAGCTGCTTCATGATTTCTTCTTTAACTTGTAGTGACCATTCTGGCTTGATTCGGCAGAGCTTTTGCTTTACTGGTCGAGCATCCGGATATATGGGTGATCGATGTATTTTATACGTCGATTTTATATGCTTCTATGACTTAAATTATGCTATTTCACGAGGCTTTTGGCTACTGATATATGTTTTCGGTGAGTTTTGTAAGTTTCAGGGTTGTTAGAGAAAATATGCAAAACTCCATGGTTTTATGTGCAAATTTCAAGAAGGGCCAAGGAGGAAAAATGAAGAAGAAACGGAAGCCGTCAAATCTGGAGACCTTGCGAACGCAAGGTACCTCAGACCTTGCGACCGCAAGGTAAGGCGAGACGATGAGAAGCGTAAATCCAAGGCCGTACATCGGAGACCTTGGACGACGTTAGTACTCAACACCTTGCGACCGCAAGGTGGTTAGAATGCGATATTTTCGTATTTTCACACAGAGATTCGATTGGATTACAACTCCCGAGTATATATTGAAGTTGGATGCAGAGAGCCAAACAAGAGAGGACGGCTGGAAGCAGTCTTAGGTAGATTTTAGGTAGTTTTTAGATTGTATAACATAGTTAGATTGTGTAATTACAAGTATTGAAGATCAAATCATGTATCCGATCATCTCCATGTGTTGTTCATTGTCTATGATGAACTAAATCATCCATAATCTAGGAGGTGGGAGGTAACTTGTATCGAATTTATGTTTTGATTCATATATATGTTTATTCAATTCTTGTTGATTGTGGTGTTTATCAATCCCTATATTATATTGCTTTGAACAAATGAATGTAATCGCAAATAATAAAGGCCTAGAGGTGCGGATAACTCGCATGACCAATGTGCATATGTCGCATAATCGCTCACCATCACAATAAATTGGACCTATCGATGCACGAGAATGATAAGTTAGGACCAGTTCATACATGATCTAGGTGACAGATAGATCATAAATCTAGGTGACACTAGATTGACAGCCTCGTGTGCTTAGGATATAGAATGGATGAATGTTATGGGATGGAGGCCGAACCAATAGTTCAACGTACTATATCTATCTTTAGTGAACGAGCCCAAGAAATTGAATGATAATTATTATGAATTGAACATAAAGGAGATAAAAGTGAAACCCAGAATCCTAGATTGCCACCCACCATAAGATCTTCATATCTGTAATTACTGCTAATTAGTTAAACATCTAAATATAAATATTTGTTAGAATAAAATTATTATAAAAACCCCCTTTAGATTAATAATTTGCTATCAATAAATTGCACTGTTCGTGATCACTTGTCTCTGTGGGTTCGACCCTTGCTCCCAATACTATTCTATAATAGTCTTGTCCACTTACAAGGAAAAATATTAATTAAAACATCGATCACTGGGGATCCGGTGTTCGACTATGGCTGGGTCTAGCCCTGGCATATCTTCATAGGACCAGGCAAATATGTCCACGAATTCTTTAAGGAGATCAATGAGTGCTACCCTTTCAGAACCTTGCATGTAGCTGCCGATTTTGATTTCTTTGATTTCATTGCCCAAATTTGATTGATAAGTGGATGTGTCTTCGCTTGTCGCCGATGAATGGCTCTGTTCCTGGTGCTCAACTGACTTTACAAGCTCAAGCAAATAATTTTTATCTTTTGGGTCCATTTCATTAAATGACTCATTATCATAATTATTATTATTTAATGCGTCTTTTAATATAGGTGCAACTAAGGAATAAGCAAAGACATTTAGATTATCATTAAAAGCAAACTGCACAGGGTTTATTACATTATTGAGGACCTGGGGTTTGAGATCCTCAATTTTAGGTAGCGGATCGGTAGATGACCAATCCGTAAAGCTAGGGGAAGGAATTGGGATAGTATATCCAAAGCGGTCCACTAGATCTACGGCCGAGCGGGCCTGGCCGTGTATACCGCTTCGCAGAGGCTTATCAAGAATAAGCTCAAACTCAATAGGAGCTCTTTATAATAAGTGCCTCCATCTATCATACCTGTGAAACCTGCCTCCTAGACCATCATCATCTAATAAGGCCAGAGCATAATCATCTTGGTCTATAAACCAAGTATTTTCAACAGTGACAGTCTTACATACAGTGCTACGGGGCTCCAGGGTAACCTGTTCCATTCTATCTATGAGAAGACTGACATCTTCAAAGATTTCCCAACCAGTGCATCTTTTCTCGTTCTGGTTTAACCAAGGCTCAGAAAACATAAGATAGGATTCTGTTTCCCCCTTTCTTACAAAATAACCATATAAGGTTTTTCTATATGGTTGGAGAGGGGATATTCATAGGACGCTTCTTTTCTCGCCTTTCTTTTCTCACGTTTGCTTCATGATCGCGCTACTTCCTGCTGAGTGGGCGTGTATCCTATACCAAAAGGAGGGATACATTCCTTAAGTTCATCCCTAAATTGACAAGCCCTTGATTTGAGACCCGCACTGTGCATATAATTCATTTTCCGAAACATGTTTAAGGGGATCATGTTTCCTAGGGAGGTGACTTTCTTTCCAATGATGTTAGTTTCTCAGCCATATTCAATGGTGTTGATCACAGCTTGGGGGATAACCTCAAAGCCACTGAGGAAAATACCAGTGTCCTCATGTTCTATCTCGAGGTTTGGGATATCCTCATTTTCCTTATTCTCCACGATCTTATCAGCCAAAATAATCACTTTGTGGTCATTGTGGATGAATTTGACACGTTGGTGTAATGAAGAGGCTACCCCTTTTACCCCATGGATCCAAGGGTGTCCCAACAATAGGCTAAAGGTGGCTGGTATGTCGAGGACTTGGAATTCAACTGACATGTTTAATGGCCCAATGGTTAGCATTAAAGTGACCACCCCTAAGACACATCGACTGGTGTTGTCGATGCCTCGACTGCAGGAGTGAGTTCTGATATTTTTGTTCCCAGTTTGGCTAACGTGCTGGCGGGACATACATTCAGTGAAGACCCATTATCTATCAGAACCCGGGGAACCCGTTTCTCCAAAATTCTCACAGTGATATGAAGAGCATCGATATGGTTGGTTCCTTCCTTTGGCAGATCTAGATCAGTGAACATTATCACATTCCCAAAGTGGATGTTCCCGATCATTTGAGTAAGTTCATTTGGGGAGGTTTCAATAGGAATGACCGCCTGACTTAAAGACTTAAAACTTCGTTACCTACTACCTAGGCCAATACCCAACAAAAGTTAGCCAGCGTATCACGGTGGGTCTTAGAAGTACACAGTAAGCCCCAGATGGAAATGTTGGCCTGAGTTTTCTTCATCTGAGCTAATAAAGTATCTTCCACCGTTTTAGCCCCAATATCCGTCACTTGATCTTTGCCAGAATGGTCACCTTTTTCCAGGTTTGGCTGGTAGGCTCGGCCAGATCGGGTAAGGTGGCTAACATCTCCACCAACCCAAGTGGCTTTTTCAATGTTATAGGTATTTTGGCTACCCAGGATAGTGTCCCAAGAGAGCATATTACAGCTAGGCTCTTTTATGGATAAGGATGGAGGAAGAGAAACAAGGATATATGGTAATGGATGTTTATTTATTTCAAACTTGGGTGCACAGAAGTTTTCATCAACCTCAATCATATTGATTTGAGGTAGGGGGTTATTGACTGTATTTGGTCTGGGTGGAGGCTTTTCAATAACCTTATCATCTATAAGGTCCTGGTTAGCATTTTTGAGTGTATAGCATTTGTCGGTGAGGTGACCACTGCAGCGATGGTATTCACAATACTGGGCATGATTCCAATTCCTGGGCAGGGGGTTTGGTGGCTTGTAATTTTCCAAAGGCTTTATCACTCCCTATGCCATTAGCCCCTGCAGTATCACAGACTGGGGAGCTTGCAGTTCATCATAATACCGGTTCACCCCTCGATTTTCAAATTTCGCCAGCCATCATTTCCTCCCACCGTATTGATGCACTGCCCCGACCAGTAGTACCATGGAACGTAACTATAATTTTGGGTAGAAAATAGGCTAAGGCATTCCTACCATATTGACGGCCGTGCCGGCTTGTTTCCTTCCTTTGGAGTAAATGTAGAACTAGGAGGCATATTGATTTTTAGTTGCCTAGTCCGTATATCGTCATCAATACGGGCTCCTATCTCCACTATTTCTTTAAAGTTGGTGTAGGGGAGATACCGCATATGTTCCAGGTAAATGGGCTGGAGGTTTTTGATGAACATTTTGCATGACTCAGCCGGATCAGGTCTGTCAAAGGTCTAGGCCAACTTTCTTTTCCACCTGACTGTAAACTTAGCACATGTTTCTTTCTCCCTTTAGGTGCACGAATCAAGGTCCCTTCTATTTTCAGGACTGGTGTTGTCTTTGTATCTTTCAAGGAACGCCACCTATCTCGGTCCCAGTATTCATGGTGCCGCTATCGACAACATTAGTCATTGCTTTGCGCCCTACTAGGGTGAGGTGAAAATCGGAAGCCATAGCCTCAAAGCTAGCTCCCCTTGACTTCATGCCAGTGGAATAAGATCTCAAGTAGGATATAGGGCATCCAGTCCCATCAAATTTTTCTATGTCGGGCATTTTGAACTTTGAGGGTAGTATCGCTGAAGGTTGCAATGCCAGTGCCCGCATAGAAAATTCCCCTTTGTTCAGAAGTTTGAGCATCATGGCCTTCATATTTTCCATGTCGGCCTCAATTTTGGTGGCTGGGGGAGTTGGCTGTTGGTATATATTGGCTGGATTAGGGAAGGTTGGGTTAATTTCTGGCTGAGGTATCTGGTAAGGATTTTGGGCTGGGTATGGATACTGAGTTGGTGGATTTTGGGCAATATATGGATTCTCGGATGGTGGATTTTAGGTAACATATGGGTTTTGGGTTGGTGGATTTTGGGCAGTATATGGGTTTTGGGTTGGTGGATTTTGGGCAGTATAGGGATTCTGGGTTGGTGGGTTATTGACGGTTTCGGCTGGGCGACCAGGATCATTGAAAGGTAAGTATGTGGTAACTTGATCTGATGGGTTATAGCTTTTTGGGTCCATATGTGGGCTATTTTGGAGTGGGTTGATCATGGGAAAAGGAAGGTCATTTGGACTCTGGGGAATATTGGCGCTTGGGAGAGGATATGGAGGATAGGACTGCAAGGACCGATATTTGGTAAAGCAGGACTCTGGGGGATTTGGATTCTGGTAGTGGCAATATTTGGTGGGTTAGTGTTTGGTCGGGAGTTGGGGGGGGCACATGAGATGTTGATGCTTCCCGGGGACTACAGAGAAGAGTTCACCTCACCACCGGGCTTTGACCTTGCATAAGATTTGCTATTTGGCTTAGCAAGCGATCATGTCGTGCATCCGCATTTTGGTCTAGCCACCGTTGCATCGCCGAGTCCGAGCGCACTCGAGCCCCTCAGATCCGTACTCCATACAGATCGCTCGTTCACTTTCTACCGCCATACCGCTCGGATCTGCACTCCTGCATCGATTCTACCCTTTGTCCGATTCGATATCGATACTCGCTTCGATTTCTCGCACTTATTTCCCATATCAACCGGCCATACTATCTCTGCCTTTCCAAATTCGGGTCAGGTTTCTAAGGAAATAAGTTTGGAGGTATCAGAAGGCTGACTGAAGGCTTTCTGGGCTTGGAGTACAGCGTGCCTTTATTAATATATTTTATTATTATTTATTTTCCCTACAATTGACCTGGATAAGCACTCGCTTTATTTTGACAGCCTCGTAACTTTTCCGAACAAGGGATTCTTTCTCCGCAGTATAGGACCAATGTATTCCATCTCGCTTCGACTCCCCAAGATCGGATCGATCCCAAAGCGGCGGCCTATACTCTTTCCAGATCCACCATTCGAAATGGTCTAGGTCGGGCATCAGAGAATAATAAATCAGCCCTTGCGTATATTTTTTTTATGCGCACTTATTATTATTTTTTTCATCATTTTCATTTTTTTTGACTTGCGCATTTTTTTTATACATCTATATTTTTTTTTTACTTTTCTTTTTTTTTTTCATCATTTATTATTATTATTATTTTGACAGAGGCTGACCCACGATTCAAAGATGCAAAAACCGGTCGGTCTTTGAAGTGTCCTGAGAATCTATATGCATTCTAACGTTGGCTTATGCAGGGGGTAGGCTGACCATGGTGTAGGGTAACAGTTCGAAATATACATATATGCGTGCACGTGTGTGCGGTATCTAAAAAGCAGTAAAATCTTTATTCATTTACAGATATATAAACAGAAAAATATAACAGATATGGCATGTCTTGTTGTTACGTGTGGATTTTCTTGGCTTTTTAGTTTGGGTGCAAGCAAGCAAGCACATCACATTAAGAAATAGAAAGAAAAGTGGGGAATCTATCTATCCCTATTAATTACAAATTTGGTCATATGTCCCCAAAATAAAATGACATAATGAATTCAAATATGTACAAATTGAGCGGAATAATAAAAAGGAATAATAGACAGAAAGAAATAATAATACAGAGCCGAAAATAAAGCAATATTAAAATAAAGCCCCGGCCCTTTTATTGTGCTGCTCGGAATTTTATTGTAAACATATATATAACCAGTGTTCTAAAACTCCTCGCCTAGCTCCGCTTAGGCCCCGCCTAGGCGCTAGACTCCTCTCTACCGCCGCGACTTTCTTAGTCGCCGCCTAATCGACCAAAGTCGACGTCTACGCCAAACCTTGTTGACCTTAATTTATTTTTGTAGCTTTGATTTTGTGGCATGCGGTGACCGGAGAAGGAAGGGGGCGAACTGGAGAAAGAAGGGAGAGTGGTAATGGTGATGTAGAGAGGGAGGTAATGGGGGGGCGAACTGGAATAAGATTTTTTTTGCTTTTTAGTTCTAAACTTGGCTGGTTTATTGTATTTGGGTTGTTGAGAATTTGGATTAATGGTAGGTTCGTATATTTTTGTTCATTTTACAAATATAGACAAGTGTTTGATAAAATGACAAACATAAAAAAAATTAAATTTGTATTCAATGTGTTTGATCTTTGATGTAAATTATAAAAAAAAATGGTAATTATGCCTTAATTCTAGGCCCCGCCTAGGCCCCGATTACGCCCCGACTAGTCCCCTAGGCGCTAGGCGCTAGTATGCCGCCTAGCGGCCGCCTAACGATTTTTAGAACCTTGTATATAACACACATTTTTTTTGATTTTTTTTTTCTTCAAAAATTTTCTTTTCGAGATTTTTTTTTGCCTTTTTTTTAAAAAAAGAATATTTTTAAATATACATGTAACAGCTATCGGAACGAAACTGCTGCAAGATGGAGGATCATATCCACAAATATAGACGCGGATGTATAGGAACGCAATATTCAAATGCATAAATTAATATAACAAGCATACTTTAGCCAGAAACAAATAAAAACAAAAAAAAATTAATGAGTCTAGCCCTCCATTTTATTTAAAATAAAACAACTCCCCAGCAGAGTCGCCATTGTGGGTCGCCGGCGCGCCGCGCCTTGGATAGGGTGGGCGACATGCGGATCACGGGACACCGCTCTCGCTCCACCCTCCCTTGTTTAGGGGAAGACGAAATCAAAAGTGCGAGAGGAGTCTTTGTCTAAGATAAGCGTTGAATGCGCCTCGGTTGACTTTAGTGGATTTTTTATCCAATATGGGAACTTTGGGTTTCCCGCATCAAGTTATCCCTTGTTTAGGGGATATCAGGATATGGGAATGCATCACCCTTTCATTCCCATTTTCCCTTTTTTAAGGAAAAACGGAAAAGTGCAAAAAAAGGATGTTGCGACGCCCCCACTATGGATTTTTATAAAAATAGCCTTATGGCCTATTCTGGATCACTATGGGTGCTTTGGGTTTCCCGCATCAAGTTATCCCTTGTTTAGGGGATATCAGGATATGGGAATACACCACCTTTTCATTCTCATTTTCCCTTTTTTAGGGGAAAACGGAAAAGTGCAAGAAAAGAGTGCTGCGAGGCCCCACTGGATCCAAAATGTTTTAGAGTCGCATCTTTATTTTTAGGCAAAAATAAAGCAAAACCAGAAAAAAGAAAACCAAAGATTATGAAAACGGGTTCGGAGGCTAAGTTATGAGTTGGGAAGGTGCTAGGCACCCAACTCGCCCTTTCGGTCTCAAAGGTGGTTTTTGGCTAAAGTATGCTTATTGTTATATTTATTTAGCAAATAAATAAAGCATTAAAAGACAGGAAAATAAAAACAAATACATTAGTGGCTACATTATTTACGGACTTGCAGCCATTTCCTTACAATAATTACAAGTATATTTAAAAATATTTGGCCATTATAACGGCTCTTTTACATAATATTTTCTAATCTAATCCGGGCAGCACAACGGTTTATATTGGCTACATTGGGCCGGATTTTAAAAGTAACTTTATAAATAAAAGAAAACGCCCTTAAAGGCTATTACCTTTTAGAGCGGAGTGTGCTTGCTCTGTCCTTCAGGGAGAGGGAGTCTTTTGTTGTTGTTGTTGTTGTGATTCGGGCTGAATGACTGCTTATTTCGGATGGCTTTGGCTCGCTCACTCGGGCAGAATGACGGCTTACTTGTGGTGGTTTTGGCTCGCTTACTCGGGCATAATGACGGCTTATATGGGGTGGTTTTGGCCTTTTTAATCAGGCAGAGCAACTGCTCTTTCCACGATTTTTGGACCGGGGAAGTAGGGTGGAAACCTAGCTGGGGGGCTAAGGAAAATAAAAACAAATACATTCGTGGCTACATTATTTACGGACTTGCAGCCATTTCCTTACAATAATTACAAGTATATTTAAAAATATTTGGCCATTATAATGGCTCTTTTACATAATATTTTCTAATCTAATCCGGGCAGCACAACGGCTTATATTGGCTACATTGGGCTGGATTTTAAAAGTAACTTTATAAATAAAAGAAAACGCCCTTAAAGGCTAGTACCTTTTAGAGCGGAGTGTGCTCGCTCTGTCCTTCAGGGAGAGGGAGTCTTTTGTTGTTGTTGTTGTTGTTGTTGTGATTCGGGCAGAATGACTGTTTATTTCGGATGACTTTGGCTCGTTCACTCGGGCAGAATGACGGCTTATATGGGGTGGTTTTGGCCTTTTTAATCGGGCAGAGCAACTGCTCTTTCTACGATTTTTGGATCGGGGAAGTAGGGTGGAAACCTAGCTGGGGGGCTAAGGCTCACTCTTATCAGTGGGTTTTAAGTTTGGAGGAGTTTTGGCAGGATTTTGAGGCTTTGGGTGGATCACTCACTGTCTCTGTTCTTTCAGCGTAACGAGAACGCAGAAAGCTTGCAGAAGGAATTGGTGTATTGAAGGTCGACCCCGAAGCCTCTATTTATAGCCTGGGATGAGGACTCATCGGGGAATAAATTTTCTTCCTCCGTGCTTCACTGTATTGTACAGGCTGCGGAGAAATTGATACATTACGGCAAACTGTAGCAGCTCTGTAGCAATTCTGGAGATCCTGTAGCTCACTCCTGGCGCCACCCATGCTTGGTCTTGGCGCCACTCCCACACATCATGTGGGTGGCGCCACTTTAGCTTTGGCTGTTTCAATTTTGACACTTTAACCCCTGCACTTTACTTTTTGTGCATCCTGCTTTGTCCTTTTGCATTTTCAACCTTGTAACTTGACATTCGTTAATGTTTCAACGGGTCTTGATATTTTATGTCATGTTACATACCAAGGGTACGAAATTGGGGTGTCTACAGCTATTACGGCACAAAGCAGCATATTGCGGCCGCAAGCCCTCAGCACCTTGCGGTCGCAAGCTTCCCAGAAAGTCAGTCGATAAGAATGGTAAGGCCATACGGCCACATGCCTATCAACACTTGCGGTCGCAAGCTTCACAGACGTTGTATGGTTTGTTCCTTCTTCAAATTCATCCCTTATGCTTTGACCACCATTCATCATCTTCCTTGGCTTCTTCAACCTCATCCTCTTCGATCTCGTCGAGTATCCATTATAGTAACCCGAATCTCCAATGAACCCACGAATCAAGTTGGTTTAGAACTCTTGAATCTTCCACTCATATTCCACACGTTTTACGAGCTTCAAATGATTTATTTTGCACTTGGTTTTGAACTTTCCATACTTGATCAACATTTGACTTTGAAATGGAGTTAGGCTTGACAGGATCTCATCATCCCCCCTCTTTTCAAAAAGATTTGTCCTCAAATATGGACCTACATCAAATGGACGCGAATTAGCAACCGAAAAGTATAAACTCACATTAATCTTACCACGTAAATCCATTTTAAAAATCATATTGTAGTCATGCTCAAAATCATTTTGTTCTCGAACGAGCTTCCCATCCAAGCCCACATAAGCCACGTTTCCTGGATCATGAATTAATCGAACTTCATAGGCATCATATCCATCCTTGTGTTCCACATTGATCCTTGCCCAAACCTCTAGGAGAAACATAACAACAATACGCGATGCAAGATGATCAAAGTGGTTAGCACGACAATTCATACTCAACAAGTAATCACATATCGCCATGCTCATTTTAACAGAACCGAAGTCCCTTTCAATATTATGCAACAACCAAACCCCATCTCCGGGTTCGAATATCAACCTAACATATTTCATCTTTTTTCATGTCCATATTTAGTAATAACGAATCATGCAACAATAAGAAATCAGGATCTCTCTTATTATGTAATCTCAAGGATAAACATCCTTTAGGCTCAACAATCAGACTATAAGTCAAAACATGCTTATATCCTCTAATGAAAGGAAACTCATAACCTTTCCAAGGTTTATATCCCTCAATGAAACTATGTGCAATCCATAAATCTTATGAAACATCAACGCATCATGGGGAACTTCAACAATCTTATGACATGCAACAAAATAATTCGTCATAGAAACAACATGCATAATCACATGTTTAGAACTTACATCTTGATGAAACTTAGAAATTTCCAAAGCAAAATTCAGAATTTTCTTTCCAACATGTAATGCACAATGCAATCCTATCATATTAACAACCAATGTACTATCCATGAACTGATCCACATATGAATGAGTAGGCATATGCAATGTCAATTTTAAACCATCACCAATGTATTTACCACATTTCATCCAATCACTTAGACCATGGTGACTAACCAAATTTTGCAATAAAAACCTTCTAACAAGGTTAAGTGGTCTAAGAATCTTTTTCTTGAATAAGGCATTCACAACATTAATCAAATATTTCAAAGCAACACCTCTCACAATTTTGAATTTATCACCAAAGTTATGGTGTGCATCATGTAATAAATTAATTGGTTTAACAATCTCACCCATGACTGAAGTGTCTACAAGCCTATTTAACTTTCCAAACCCAACAACTATACTATTGAGCTTATGATCAATATCATGGTAATTATCATGCAACAATTCACCACATATCTTATTTTTCAAAGAAAGAGTAATATCATACCTTTGAGAAAGTGTAGGTTCTACAACAATCTCCTTACCTTGTAGGTATTCAACCTTGAGTCTCACAATTTCTTTAGACAGTGTAGGCTTCAACGCATGAACAATCTGTGAATGAGAAACAATGAAACTAGGCAACAACAATTCAAATTTATTAGTATGAAAATTTGCCTCACTTTCTTTCTTTTTTTCACACTCTTTCTTTTGCTCACTCTCTCTAGTTTTCCGCTCGTTTTGCCCAGCTATCTCAAAACTAACTATCTCCTCTTAAGCCAACCTCTCACTCTTGTTTTCACACAAACTCTCCTTTTTCTCGGCTATCTCACAAACCTCACTTTTCTCACAAGCCGAACTCTCTAGATTTTCACTCAAGCTCTCCTTTTGTGAAGGCTTCTCTATATTTGTTTCCTCACTAGTCTTTCTCTCTTCTCTCAAGCTCTTCTTTTGTGAAGGCTTCTCTATATTCTTTTCCTCACTAGTCTTTCTCTCATTTAATTTATGTTCATCTTCAATAACTTGATTTGTTGTAGGTGGAACATGTGTAACGTGTTGTGAAGCTTTGAATGCAAGCTCCATTATTCCTCGAAACTCTTTCCACCTTCGTTCGTCTTTCTTTTCTCTTTCTAATCTTTCCCACTCAATCTTCTCTCTCTTTATTCTTTCAAGATTTTCTTTCTCAATTTTTTTCTCATCAATTCTTTTCTTTTCGTTCTTGTTTTTTTTTCTACAAGCATAATACCATGGAAGACCCAATAAGAGATGCCACCCTTTCATAGGTACTACATCACACAAGACACACTCTTTGTTCTCCCCAAGACTAAATGTGACCTTCACTTGTTTATCCACCGTTATCACCTCATTAGAACCTAATTGCATTCTATAAGGTCGTCGGTGTTTGACAACGGGAAGTCCTAATTTCTGAACCAAAACAATGCTAGCAACATTAGCACCACTATCCTTAGTGATAACTAGTCTACACACTTTGTCAAATACAAGACATCTTCTATAAATTATGTTTGAAAACACATCTTCTTTTCTTTTACCTTGCGTACTTAGGGTCACCAATAAGTCACCTAGCATGCTTTCCTCCATAGATAACTACTCACTATGACTTTCGTGATCTCTAAGTTTAGAAATTTCCATATTGCCACTTCTACTTTTAAACATTATGAAATCTGCAGAAAATATGTTAGAAATAAACAAGTTTATCTCACACACTCCCTTACGTGTATCACTCAAGCAATGATCTCTCCTCTCGTGTTTACCTACTCTCCCTCACCTTCAATTCCTCCAAGTTCTAAAAGAACTAACAAATAAATCGGTGAATTATGAAGTAAACAAACCAAACTCAATCAATATAATTCTTCGCATAGAAATAATGAATTAAGAATAGAATTCCAAGGATGAAAGACTCAAAGATCAATTGTATAAGAAGATTCGATATTAATTCTCGAACCTAGATGATGACAATACTTCAAGCTTCTCAATTCGCACAACTAGCAATTTTCAATTTCAAGCAATCACAAATTTCTTTCCTATTCGGCAACTAGCAACACTTTTTTTCTTTTTTTTTTTACTTTCAGATTTCTGTAATTTTTTTTTAAATCTGAATTTTTCTGTAATTCTTTTTTTTCGGATATGTTTTCTCTTTTTTTTTGCCCGAATACCCTTTTTTTTTGTAACTTGAACTGTGTTGGCCGAATTAATTAATACAACATAAATTTTTTTTATATGACGTGAACAGTAACACGTGAACAGTTGCATTTTGATTTATTTATTTATAACCCTAGAAGTTTTAGGGTTTTGAAACAACAAAAACAAAGAAATCGAAAAGAACAAATTAGGATTGAAGAGAAGTAGGAAGAGAAACAAACAGATAATCAAAATAAGAACAATTTAAAGTAAGATAGATTGTGGAAACGAACCTTTGCTTTGATACCAAAATGATACGATCTTCTCGGAAGGCTTTGTTGAAGAACGAATTACTCACGCGGCGAAAGCTAGCATCGAAGGATGTTTGCGGGGGTGACACCTTGACCCAACAATTAGCACGAAAAGAACCTTGCATGTACAGCCGCAACCCGCAATCGTAGCAATTGAAGAACCTAAGTATTGTGAAAGACGCCACAATTGATATGGAATTCCTATTGATAAGTTAGGTTTCGAACACAACGGAATCATACCGAAATATTCACAAGTTCATGAAGAACAAGGAGGTTTCGAAGAAAATATTCAAAACTATATTAACTCAATAATCAACAATCAACTCCTAACTTCTAACTACTTTACAATGAAAGGAAAATGCCTATATATAGGCTTACAAGTAAACCTTAATACTTGGAGAAAAAGAAACCCTAGATATAACTAAAATAAAGAAAACCCTATTAATCATGTTTTTCTACAAGGGCCTATTTTTCAAAATTACATTTTGGCCCCCAAAGTCTTCCAATAGTTATTAAAAGCTCCCCAAGTCATATCTGAATATATGGGGACCCATTTGAAGGCTTTATTTTACGTACTAAATTGTTTAAAAGCTGTTACGGCACAAAACAACATCTTGCGGTCGCAAGCTTCCCAGAAAGTCAGTCCGTAAGAATGGTAAGGTCATGCGGCCGCATGCCTATCAACACTTGCAGTCGCAAGCTTCACAAACGTTGTATGGTTTGTTCCTTCTTCAAATTCATCCCTTATGCTTTGACCACCATTCACCATCTTCCTTGGCTTCTTCAAGCTTAGCCTCTTCGATCTCATCGAGTATCCATTATAGTAACCCGAATCTCCAATGAACCCGCGAATCAAGTTGGTGTAGAACTCTTGAATCTTCCACTTATATTCCACACGTTTTACGAGCTTCATTTGATTTGTTTTGCACTTGGTTTTGAACTTTCCATGCTTGATCAACATTTGACTTTGAAATGGAATTAGGCTTGACAGGATCTCATCAAAACCAAATCTTCAAACTCATACCTGACTGGTGGTCTGATTGTTCTCTTGGGTCTTCTACTTGAAGGATTTTCTTCTTCAACTCCTTGTGTAGTTACCTCGGGATCTGGAAGAGTGCGATCCAAATCCACCTCTGGTAGCTCCACCTCAATAACATGCTCATTACCCCTATCGTTTTCTAGCACCTGTTTCTCCTTTTTTCATGAGTACACTTTAACATTGCTTTCTCATCGAAAACCACATCCCTGCTGATCACCACCTTGCTTGACTTGGGATCCCAAAGTCTGTAACCCTTTACCCCTTTCGCGAAACCGAGATAGATACACTGTTTGGACTTTGGATCAAGCTTCGATCTTTCTTCACTAGGTATATGCACATAGGATGGACACCCAAACACCCGAATATCAGAGTAGTCTACCTCAGAACCCGTCCATACCTCTTCTGGAACCTTGCAATCTAGTGATGCCCTTGGTGATCTGTTTATTAAGAAACAAGCCATACTAGCATCTGCCCAAAAACACTTTGCTAACCCCGCAATAGATCGGTTTAACCTTTCTGTCACACCATTTTGTTGTGGTGTCCTGGGTACTTGTATAGTGCCTTTTGATTCCATGCTTCGCGCAAAACTTCTTGAACCCCTTATACGTGTACTATGTACCATTGTCACTTCTCAAACATTTAACCTTTATGCCCGTTTGATTTTTCACTTCAGCCTTCCACAATTTGAACTTCTCAAAAGTCTCATTCTTGTGCTTCATGACGTAAACCCAAACCTTCTTCGAAAAGTCATCAATAAATGTCACGAAGTACAAATGCCCATACCTTGATGTTGTTCTCACTGGCCCCCAAACATCAATATGAATGTAGTCGGGGATTCCCTCTGTTGTGTGTTTAGTCGTCTTGAATTGCACTTTGTTTTGCTTTCCAAGAACACAATACTTACAAAAATCAAGTTTGCAAGTTTTAACACCCTTCAACAGATTCCTCTTATGAAGCTCCTTCATACCTCTTTCCCTCATATGACCTAATCTCATGTGCCAAAAAGTAATGGCCTCATCTACTTCAGGTTCCAACTCTACAGAACTAGCTCCACCTACAACAGTGCTACCGAGCAATCTATAGATATTTTTGGATCCCTTCTCACCCTTCATCACCACCAATGCACCCTTACATAAACCCTCATCATACCGTCTTTAGATCTATAACTACAGCCATTACAGTCTAAAGTACTCAATGAGATCAGATTTTTAGAAACTTCCGGTACATGTCTAACATCACACAACGTTCGTACCACACCATCAAACATTTTAATTCTAATAGTACATATGCCAACAATTTTACAAGATGCACCATTACCCATAGTAACTACTCTAGAATTAACTTACATGTAGGTGTCAAACCAATCACGATTGGACGTTACATGAAACAAACATGCTGAATCCAAAATCTAGAAATCTGCAGGGCGATCTACTGTTGATGAAATTGAGAGCATATCACCATCTTCATCTGAACCATCCATAACCACATTAACTGACTTCGACGAACCAGTACCATTATCGCCCTTCTCCGGACAATCCTGCCTCTTATGCCCCTTCTTCCCACACTTGTAGCAATTCCCCTTGTACTTCTTCCTTGACTGCGACCGAGAATTCTGATAATTTGAGTTGTCTTTGGATTGTGTCCTCACACGATCCTTGTTCTCCTTCACATACAACCCTTCTCCTAGCGGTTCATCAACAACTGTTTTCATTCGTTGATGAAAAGCTAAGAGAGCCTCTGTAACAGGTCCCAACTCAAGAGTATCTTTCCCTCACGTCAACGTAGTTACAAGATTTTCATACGTTGTGGAAGTCGGCAACGAGTTTAGGAGCATCAACTCCTTGTCTTCTTTCTCAAACGTCACCTCCACTCGTAGCAAACCATTGATGATTTGCGTAAACGTGTTTATGTGAGTGTTAAGATCAGCCCCTTTTACCATCTTAATCCCATATAATCTTTTCTTGAGATGTAGCTTATTTGACAAGGATTTTGACATATATTTAGCCTCTAAAATTTCTCATACATGTGTAGCCGACTCTTCATCAATTACAGGATACACCAGTTCGTCCGCTAGGCACGAACGAATTGTTGAGACAACCCTCCATTGGAGTTCCTTCCAGTGATCCTACTTTACATCTTCATGTCTAGTTTTGTTCCGAAGAACCTTCCATAAACCAGCCTGCACCAAGGCATCCTTAACCCTTCTCTGCCACAAAGCAAAATTCCCCGTTCTATCGAACTTATGAACTTCTTGTTTGGAAGAAGAGAAACATGATCCTAAAGCAGACATGTTGACCTATGCTTTGATATCATTTGTTGTGCACAGCGGAAGACTAGCAAACAATTTAACAAAGTATAATAGGATCAATCATAAAGAAGAAAGAGAGATTGGGGCCAACGGACTATCGAAATTTTATTAGAGACACACTTGAAACCGTTCTAGGAATACAACTATTTATATGAATACAATAGAAACCCTAAAACTCTTAAAAGGCTGAAAAACGGATTAAGCAACAAAACAGCAAAAGCGGGGTTGAGCGGTCGCTCACCCCAAGTGCTGGGCGACCATGCAAAAGACAGTAGGCACGGCTCGAAGTTTCTTTACTGAGCGATCGCCCAGCACTAAATGCTGCTATTTTCTTGTCCAAAACCCGTATAGTCCGTACCACGGGGGGCTATGGCCCCCGCACCCCCCATTTGAGGTCCAATCAAGTCCTACTACCTATCCTGGCCAGTTCCCTCCGAGGGAATTAACTTATTGTCTGGTTAATCAAGTCATCTCATTCTTAACATATAAATATGTGAACCACGATATATAAATGAATAAAATATCAACAACCAGCATTAAAAGAAACAAACTACTCAGCATGTATATCAACAGTCAGAAATTAATGACAACAACCCATCATCTTCCTTATTCCGTCTTTAAATATCTAATATCAATTATTCTTAAGCTTATTAACTGTTATTTCGTCTCATTCTATATGATTTATTTAAAATTTCAGCTGTTGTTTATCATTAAGTTTTTTCTCAAGCTTTATGATTCTTTGATGCCTACAAATCTTAGATTAAAAAAAAGCATCTCCTTCTTTCTTCATCTTTATGAACTTGATGATAAAGCTTAAGCAACTTGATGATAAACAACCAAACGAAGTTGATTTATGAACATTTCTCACCATGAAGATTTATCTGAGGCATACCATCACAACAAAAAGTTACACATTATTGACCCAAGATAAATTATTTCTTCATTTTGATCCATGTCTAGAATTCAATCTCTCCATGCAGCCTTTTACTGATCTCATCTTGAACGATATTTATAAATTTTCATTTTGATGTATTTCTTGATAGAGCTCAATTATTAATTTCGATGTATTTTGACGTATTTTGATGTATTTTAATACAAATATTGAATGTGAAACAAGTATTTTGTATCGCGGTCCACATATACATTTATCGCGGTTCATCAGTGTTAACATTCATGATTTTTGATACAGAAATTGAAATAAAACATGTATTTTGTATCGTGGTTCACATATTTATATATCACGATTCATCAGTGTTAACATTTATAATTTTAAATACAGAAATTGAAGTAAACATGTATTTTGTATTACGGTACATATATTTATATATCATAGTATAAAAATAAATTTTAAAGAATAGGTTTTTCACGGTGATGTACAAACCTATGCACCACGATTCAAAGGGATACAAGCGTCTCATGCGCATTAAGGTTAACGTTTGAAGAATAGGTTTTGCACCATGATGTACAAACCTACGCACCGTGATTCAAAGGAATACATGCGTCTCATGCTCATTAAGGTTAACGTAGTCTTTTCGAGTTTAAAAGTGACTTTTTCGATTAAAAAAAAACAAAGGGTACTTAAGCGATTAAATTCTTCAAAAAGTGGACTGGTCCATATTTTTTTCTAAACGAACGGAGATGTGGAGCGAATAAATGTTTGAGAAAATGCATCGACCTACATTTCTCCATCCATCCATTAACGCCCCTAACTTAGCAACCAGCATCAGTTGGGCCAAGTATCATATAATAGCCCAAGGTCTAAGCAAATGTATATTAAGCACAATTGATAGGCCAACCACATCAGTTGGGAACAAATCTGGTCTAGTGCTTCACAATGCAAAAGAACACAACATTCTGAAAGCTGCTGCTATGCAACAAGGGATTACATTTTTTCTGCAATTGAGGCAGTTCAGACTTCAGAATCATCAATATTAAGCGCAGTATATTGTTGTACAAAATGCAAATTTTCAATAAATGTAATATTTATAACTATAAATTCCTTTATTCCATACTCCATGAGCGAGTGAGTCAGTCAAGGCTGCCCGAGAAGTGAAGGCTTATAGAAAGCATGGCTTTGAGCTATCTCAATACGTTCACGGGGGTCATTCAAGTTTTCGTCTCTCAGTGCTTGGAGAATTGCTTGTGGCTGTTGTTCCCTGATGACCCACAAACAAGTACCAAAACCATCATCAGTTATTTGATTTGGAAAATGCATTTACCTTCAAGCTTAAAATAAGCCTCAAACATGTTGGGTAACCTCAATTGAATTTAAATGAGGTTCCATTACACATGATTTGTTCATGATTGAAGCAGTAAGGTGTTATAACATTGGCTTCACAGTGCTGAAGCCTTGTGCACTGGGCCATGCGTTGTGACTTGTAAATAACAGTTTTGAAGGAGTACAAGAAAGTTACCTCTTTATCAGGATCCTATATAGTGTCTTCAAGATGGGGCAGAGCTCAACTGGAGCGACGGGCTTGTTTTCGTTAGGATGCAGTACACTCAAACTTGACTGACTCAAAAGTTCATAAAATGCTCCCACAGCGGAGACACCCTGGCGAGAAGGAAAGAGAGTAAGATTATGTTTTGAAAGTTAATAGTGACAAAATAATGCAGTTATCTTTACAAGGCTCGAAATAACAACTCATAAATTAGTTTTTTTGAACTATTCCCAGGACCCTACCTGTGTTCTGAATGAGGACTACTCCCATATGAAATGGGCAGAGGAAAGAAAATTTCTCTGTGAAAGTAAAGCAAAACTTAAGACTAAAAATTAGGGTGAGTCAACTGTGGAAAACTGAATTCAACTACTCAACACCATATGAATCAAACCAAAATATTATATCTTCAAAAACAAACACTCCCTATGTCCCATAAAAATGCACTACTTTTGTTTTTAGTTTGTCCCAAAAAAGTAGCCTCATTTCTAAAGTAGAACCCATAAATCTTCATATTCTTCCAACCTTTTTTTGGCTTCAGAAAGAATATTTTTCTCATATACGTGATACAAAGAATGTCACGATTGTGCAATTTAAAAGAAATAATAAACAGTTGACTTTTCAGGGACTATTTTGTGAAGAGAGAGAGAGAGAAAGAGGGAGTAAGTTGGTGATTGTGGGAGTACTATCAGCTTGTTCAACATTATCATGAATGATGAGAAACAGTAACTAAGAAGAGGTTAAGCAAATCATGTTCACTCAGGAGACTGGTTGGGCGAAATCCCACCTAGAGCAGAGGGGTTAAATGGGCTTATGCTATGTGGGTCAGCACCACATGGCCTGATTGAGGCATGACACTGCACAGCCCATGTTTCTATGAGCTGGGCTGGGCCAACATTTCCCAATCTCAAGCATGGCACGAGACCAGTACAACACAACTTGGCCCATGGCCTTGCATGGCCAGTACAGGCCAGCCCAGGCATGGTACGCATACGCAACCCACTTAGTTGAAGAAGTAGTATAGGAAACCTATTTATGATTCTTATTTTCTTCTTTCTGACGAAGAAGCATTGTACCCAGCGTCAATCTCTTAAGTACCCTTTTCAGTTTCACTAATTAGGATTTATAATCATTTTTGCATAGAGTTTGTACGGTCCTAGAGTAAACCAGATTTTGTCCAAGAGAAAGCAATCCGTACGAGTAAAAAAACCCAATCAAAACCTCTTTTACAACCTCTTTCAACAATGTAAAGTACCCAATCTTCACACCTCTTCCACCATAGTTACCCTGCCCAAACAAAAGCCTCGGACAATCATTCATTTATCAAAAAAATTAGTTTTTGTTTTAGGGGTAAGACAGTAGTGGTCAGGGCTAGCTTGCGCGCACCTCGAGTAATCCACCTTTCCAGTCGGTAAAAGGCCGTCCATCCGCGCTGACCTAGGGGATTCACAAAGAATAAACTCCTCATGGACTGCCCCAAGAACACTCAAACCGTTGGTTGAGCTGCCCCTTGGGATTAATCATCCGTATCTGACCAAGAAAGATTCTCCCTAGCCAAGAAAATGCAAGGCTGCCATTCCAGCAAAGGTCAATACAACCAACGAAGATACAATAAAGATTTCTGCCAAAAAAGCTGATGGGCATGGAATAAAAATAGGAAACTCAGGGGCAACCAAATTGAATCCTAACAACTAAATTAAATTGGGTTTCTTGGCGTGTCTTCTAATTGGAAACTCATAAAACAATGCTGAGCATAGGACATGCAATATGCTGCAAAATCTTCAGATAAGCCAGTACAAACCATTGTTCACAAATACTACTCTCTTTGTCCAAAAAAAAAAAAGAATCAATCTTACATTCCTGAGTTTGCCCCAAAAAAAGTTTGCATTTCTATAAATTTCAATATATTGTTTTTCTTTTCAAAAACATTATGTTTCTTTAGCGTGTCATACTAAAATCATGTATATAAATTATTTTAGTGCAATTTGATTGGAATTACACTATAGTATAAGTACATTTCTAACAAGTCTGAGTTTTCAAATGAGACTTATATTTTGCATGGAGGGAATATCACTCCTTTATCCGTGGAACTTCAAAGCAAGTACAATATAATCTCAATTTTTTGATGATAGCAAACAATGTCAACTCTTATTAATAAATATTAGAGACTTTGAAACAGCAAGTACAATGACCAGATTAGTACCTGAATCATACCCTTACCACTGATACTGTCACCCATGTCTGGGCTCAGTTCTCCCTTGGCAATCATTTGACCATACCATGCATTACGACCTTTTAAGAGTGTCACATAAGTGTCAGCCAGCAACGGTCCAGCTAGCTTCTCAGGTTCTTCCGTCAACAAATGAGTGATAAATATCATCTCTGATGTACAGTGTGCAAAATATACTGATTTGCTGGTGGCACTTTCATTGGTCAGAGCAGCGACCATTCCTGATCAAAGCAACCCTTCAGTCATTATTGAATGATTTAAAATTTTTGAAATAGTCAATTAGCTTCATGCATTAAGATCTTAATCTGGTGGATATTTGTTTAATAACCATATCGAAAATAACTTCGCAGATGATAATCAATCATGAAAGCCACAACAAAGAAATAGTTGATATCCACAAACTGACCACACAGAGCTGATTGAAATATAAACAGAAAATCTTGATCGTACCTGCTCCAATTGCATAAACATTTTTCAAGCCTCCCATGACTTCATGAGTAACAAGGTCGCTATTGTCCCAAACAATGAAATGAGGTTGCCTTAAAAACTTTGCAAGCGGTATTCTCCACTTTTTAGCCCCACAAATTCGTGCGTTAGCATATTCTTTGTTGTAAATCTCAGCAGCAATATTTGGGCCACCAACATAAAGAATGTTCTCAATTGGTACTCCAGCTGCCATGCACATACTTTTATGCTTAGGAGATGCAATGGGAAAAGAATAATAATAATAATAATATCAAATGAAAAAAATTGACAGACATTGGGAAGGAAAGATGGCCAAGGATATGAATTCCATGTTTAAGTAATTGAAATGGGCCAAGAGATGGTATTTTAGTTTTAGAATGGCCAAATGCTTTGGTTTCAGGCAAAATCACATTTTTTTTAAAAAGATTGCAACTTTTGTAAGACATTTCCATTTCCCAACTCAGGAAAGAAGCACATGGAAATGTAACTTGATACTTGATACACTGCAAAAACTTTCGAAAACATAAATGGCCTTGATTTTGTTTTTGATTGATAAGTTTGGCCCCTTGGTACGAAGATTGGAACCAAGGACCCTCAAGGCTTTTCCTGAGTGCCCTCACCATTTCTCCCACCCCTTGGGGTTATAAACAGCCTTTGATTTAGAACACAAAATGGAGCATCAAATGAATCCAAAGGCACTGAAGTTGTGCATACTTGAGTGCCAGTAAAATACGCACCGAGAATAATAAAACAAAATCTTTCTTATTCTACTGGTAAGCCCAAAAAAGATGCAGAAGCTAAATGGTAGAAAATAGACAGGGGAACACTTACTGGCCCGACTAATCATTTGAGTAGGCGTAATTATATGGGGAACAGGATCGAGTGCAGCCTCTATACCCTTGGATAAGGAGATAATAATCGGCACAGTGATTCGCTCCTTCCAGTAGTTACTGATCTCTTCAAAAACCTCACGTGTTTCAGTTGAAGGCAAGCCATTCACCACGATATCAGCATCCCACACCGCCTCCTGCAAGTTGGTCACAACCTTCACTGGACAAATCGGTGTATCAATCATATTCAAGCAAAATCCATCTTTCAAAATCTCATCCGCATAAAGTGTCCGATCACCCAATCGCGCTTCCACATACTTCAAATACGCACACCGCCTAATCAACCTCCTCAACACATCCTCCCTTGAATTGATAACTTCAAACAAATGTTCAGCTGTGGCTCTATCAACAGCCTTTCCAGGCCTTCTCCATATCCTGATCTGAACCTTGTCTCGAAATTGACCATAACTATCTTGAAGCAAAGCTGCAAAAACACTTCCCCATGCTCCCGCCCCAACTCCAACTATCTTCAACAAATCATCATCAGCCTTACCAAGAACTCTTCGAAATTCATCTAGTTTCTCTTCCAAACCGTTCTGCTTCTGAACAACCCCATTCGAATAGGAATTATGGCTCATCACTTCAATATTTCCAACCATATTTTTCCAAGTAAAAATTTAACAGCAACTAATCAGCAAACTAAAGCCACAAATAGAAACGAAAAAAGAATCGAAAATTCTCAAGACTACTAAGATGAGTATTTCACACGATAAAAAAATTTAAAAGCACCAACTCTGAATGATCCGCTAGCAATCTTTTTCAACTGTACCGAACTCCGAAACAAGCCGTCCACAACCTGCAACCCTCAATTCTCCACAGCTAACCTAGATTACAATAGCAACGAACCCTCAACTTTTTCTATTGCACCCAGATCACAAAATCCGATTTATTTATTTTTTGAAAACAACCCACCCCTAATTATTATACAATTTTCTCAACTATACTAGAAACAGATAACAACCCACCACAATTGAATGTTGTAGTACTCTGTAAACCCTTTCTGATCATACATTTATTTCCTAAATCTCAAACTACATAAAATCTTCAATATACCTCAATTTTCAACCAAAATCTTTACAGGTGGAATTCCCACCTAAATCAGAGCTAATCCTTGACCTCAGCACTTAAAGTTTTAAAACCCTCCAATTTCTAAACTCCAACTAAACAACGAAATAACAAATCAAGGTTTAATACAATGGATAAAGCCAAATGTAAGACCTTGTAAACTCCGCCCTTTTAGTTTGTTCATCTACCCAACAACAAAAATATAACTCAAAATTAAACTTTTCAAGATAAATGAACCTCCTTTTTTGGGTGTAGGATGCTACAAACAAAGCTGAGATTTTGGGTACTCAAGTCAAAAACCCAAAACCAGAAAACCCCCCAAAAAAAGTATTCACTTCACATAGCCAGCATTGCTGGAGGCTCTAGAGAGAGAGAGAGAGAGAAATTGAAATTGCATGAAATTGGTGAAAACGGTTTGATTTTGGTGTGATTAAATTATCACATGTCGGTTTAACTTGAGAAAAAATTTAACATAATATTGGGGATACATGGCATGACAATAACAGATGGAGGAGAAAATGGGGATTGGGGAGAGGAGGGGTTTGCATTGATGGATACAGGTGAATGAATGGGGGAGGGTGCCATAGCACATTGGCATTTACAAATTACAGTAGACTTAAAGTTGTTTGAAGACGGGGCTGCCAACTTCCCCACAAACGGTCATTAATTTTGGAGGGTGTGAGTGTGTGACTCAGAGTGTGAGCTGTACTGTGTTGTTGACTTTTGTTTGACTCTTCAAGCCGGATGGGAGTCATGTTCATTATAGTCGATATTGTTCATTGGTTTGCTCATTCATACAGAAGTGGTTCTCCCAAATCCCAATGGATCACATTCACATCTACCAAATTCATATTCCATTGTTAAGAAATTATCACATTTTTAAATTATTATCATTTTTTCTTTTTCGTTCGTGTTCTTAAATAATTATCTTTCTTTCAAAAAAATATTTTAAAAAATACTTTTATCACTTTATTTTTACTTTTTTTCACAAACTTTAATTATGACCCATACTCAGGAATATTAAAATACACCTCTTGCAATTGATGACGAAGACCAAGCTGAATGTGGAGTAGACTGAACTAGAAAACTGAATATTAATCTGCAGCAATGCGTCAAGTTATGGAATAAACTTTCATTTGAGAAAGCTCAGCATGCTCTAAAACTGGATGGCTTGTTACATGATTCAGTGGAGAGTTCTATTGTGGATTTCAATTTCTTCTATGAGAAGTTTTAGACGCAGTTGTGCTTGCGATAGCTTGTCGTCTAAGGGTATATATCGAAACCATCGAATCACATAACTAAACCAAACGAAACCAAACCAATTGATTTAGTTCTGTTTCGATTCAAGACGATTCGATTTCGCTTTTCGAAATTGGAAAATCACTCGGTAAATTCCAATCCCACCCAAAACACCGGGTTGACTAGGTTAGCTCATAAACCTACCCATTAAACGGGTCACTTTTGTCTATTTTCACATATTTTTTTCCCACAACAAAACCCATCGGGTCAAGCATTGAAGTCGGCCCCGCCCGAGTAAAAGATTCATAGTACTTACGAAACCTAAACTCAACCCAACATAATATCGGGTGGGACGAGCCTATTTTTGACACCTCTATTAGTGAATACTCCTCCTTCCCGGACTGAACTATGGACCCCTTGATCTGCATGTCATTTTCCCGTAGGCCTCGACCAACAGATTTAAACCTATGCTAGTCTTTTTCGGTAGTAAACTACTGGGAAAATTATATAAATAATCATCGCATTATTCGTAAGTAATCGATTTAATCAATCACATTATAATATTTCAAATGTGATCAATTTATTCAGTAATTGTGTGTGATGTGGTCCTTGTCGTCAACGTCGATTAAATTTTGTAACGAACTTGTTGTCGTGCATTAACGGAAGAACTGTATGAAGGGTATTTTTTTTCTTTCAATTGTACCCTTTTTTTCCCAAACACATTTTTCCTTCAATTCCACCTTTTCTGGATTTCTTGAAATACAAAAATACTTTTCGTACAGTCCCTTTGTTAATCCACGTCAATAGGTTCGTTATAAAATTAGATAGGGCGTTGATGGCAAAGACCACATCCAGGGCCGGCCCTTAGGGGTGGCAAGAAGGGCTACCGCCATGGGTCCCTAATTTTTAGGGCCCCAAATGTTTGATTACTACCTTATAATTAGTATATATATTATAGTGTCAAATAGATTTACAATTTATTGTTTTCATCCGGTAGTTAAGATGCACATTATTTATTATTTAAAGTAGTGGTCACAGGTTCAAATCCTGGGTTGTTACTTTTATTAGTCTGTTACTTTTTTAGTCTGTGAACTGTATATATGTTATAACCGTGTTGATTAATTTAGTGTAGAATAGATGACCTAATGGTTAACATACTTGTTAAATTATAAGATATTTTGGGTTCAATTCTTGTTATGAACTTTTTACTTTTCTTTTTCCCAATACTTTAAATTATTTCATATTTATAAAGGACGCCCTTTTTTTTTGTCATGGGCCTCTCGAAACTCAGGGTCAGCCCTGACCACATCACACTCAATTACTGAGTATATTTGTCATATTTAGGATATTGTAATATAATTGATCAAATCGATTACCAACGAATAGTACGATGGTTATTTGGATAATTTTCCTCAAACTATATTGTTCCAATAGTTTTTTTTTCTTTTTTCTTTTTATATTTTTGTCCATACGCGGACTGTTCTAGTCATTTTCTTTTTTCCTTTTTAAGGAGTAGTTTTTTTGTTTTCTCTTTTAATAAGCCAGCTGTTCATTGATTTTTTTGTAAGAAATTAATTCCTTTTCTCTTTTTTTCAAAAGCCTACTCTTAATCTATACTAGTTATTTAGCTCGTGTTCCGCATGAGTATAATGTGAGATATATAATTTTTTGTAATAATAATGTAACTTTTGAGTATTATAATAGAATTGTTAAAGTGTTCCATGATTATAATTAAAAAAAATTCTATTGTTACTGATATTAAACTTTTTTATATATAAATACTTTTAAAATTAATACTCTCTCCCTTCCAGGCAAAAAGTCAACTATATTATTTTGTGATGTTTCACTTTAAAAGTCTATTTTCTAAAATTATGCATACAATTTACATAGCATTTCATCTTTACCCTCTACATGTGTTGTAAGCATATTGTTTGAACTTAAGTATTTTTGTAATTATGATTAACTCCAACGACATTGATAAATCCCCTTAATAATTTGACTTTTCGAACGGGGACTCTTTGGGTGGAACCGATGGAATATATGTTTCTAACCAACGTGAGATACATATTTTGTTTTGGTAATAATAGTAAAAATCTTTGATCTAAAAACTTTTAAAAGTAAAATCTAACTTGATAATAATAGTAGTATAAGTTTTTTTTTGTTAAAAACTTTTAAAATCATTATTCATTTTTAAATAATGTGAAATACAGTCTTTTATCTAAAGACTTTTTAATCAACATCTCTTTTTAAACAATGTGGGATACATATTTTCTATTAGTAATAACATAAAAATATATTTATCTAATGACTTTTATAACCAATACTCATTTCTAAATTATGTGAGATACATCTCTTTGTAACCAATATGAGATACATTATCTAAAAACTTTTAAAACCAATATCACATTTCTAATCAATGTGAAATACTTCTATTCTATTGGTTATAATTGTTGACTTTTAAAACCAGCATCACTCTTTAACCAATGTGGGATACATCTCATTATTTGGTAATAATAATTGAAGTCTTTTATCTTAAAAAATTTATCACCAACATCTATTTCTAAATAATGTGAGATACATCTCTTCTATTATATATATATATATATATATATATATTCCCACCTAAAGTGCTTTCCGAAAATAGAGACTCCATTATAGCATTTTCAGCAATACATTGGAAATTGAGAAACTTTATTTTGTAACTTATTCAATATTTTCAACACTTTGTATTTAACACCAAACAGTATACCGGAATGCAATGTGAACATGATGGTGGGCCCTCCATCATTTATTTATGTGCTATCAGCCTAACAAGTTCACTTTACACAGTTTACGAGTAATTAATGTTTGATATTCTTATAACCAAATTCACATAACCGAATTGAATACAAGCTGACCCTTTCACATTCATAGTTTACATTTTCAGCTATACATTAAAAATTGAGAAACTTAATTTGTAACTTATTCCATATTTTTAACACTATGTATTTAACACCAAAACAGTATACACAGCTAGAATGTAGCGTGAACATGATGTTGGGTCTTCCACCATTTACTTTTGTGCTATCAATGTAACCAAATTCACAAAACTGAATACAAGCTGGCCCGTTTACATTCCATGATCAGAATATAAATACATAATGTCCCTCTACCTAAACACAACCACCGAAAGCAATTGAATAAACATTAATTTTGGTAACAAGAGAATGTTGGAGAATGTTATGAACTAGAGAGAGGCTGAAAGTCTAGGCCCAAATCCGCCTCAACAACAAAGAGGGGTCGATCACTTTTGCCTTGCTGTAGGTATGTATTACTATCAACACCCCATTCCTTGCTGTAGGTATGAATTACTATCACATCTAAATGACAGTAAAATTACAGTAATAATATATGATTCATTAAACAAAAAATTCAGATCCGATTATTTAGGAATTTTTTTTGTAAAGTTAAGATTCTATAAATTGAAGTATGATTTTTTTTTTTTAGACCTATACATGATTAAACATCTAGATCTAAATAAATCATGATGAACTTGAGTGTGAAGTTGATAAAACTTTCTGAAAATAAAGAGTGTTGAGCAGGTAAACAAAAAAGAATCTACAACAATTATTAAAAAAAGTTGATAAAACTTTTGGTTGATTAAAAACTAATAATTAATATATTTTTTCTTGCAGACTCTTCCGAGGGAATTTCAAATTTTGATTGACATACAAATGCTTTTCAAAATTCGTATTAGTCCAAGATCGTCCTGACAATATGAAAATCTTGATAACTTTTTTTATGTACTTAAGCTAACCACGGACTAGGATATAATACACAAGTATCGTATTGTTCAAGATGATGCCGAAGATTCAGACTTATTTTCAAGTTTGAAGGAAAAAGTTAATACAAGTGTTTTTGATGTAAGTATATTTTCCAAAAAAATAAACTATCTACTTTGTGATTTTTTTTTAATCGCTCTCTTTTGTAGGTCAATTAATAAGCATAATGATATAAAAATAATATAAACATTATGATATTAACAATCAGATTATTTTACCAAGTACTTTTGTTTGTTCATAATATTAATAAGCATAATTTACTTGGTAAAATAATCCGAAATTATTATCATATTAATTATATGTTTATATAAGCGCTAAAAAGAATGTAATATCACTAACTATAAGCAACATTAATTTCTATTGAAAAAATTAACAATCATAATTACTTGGTAAATTAATCTGACAACATTCTAAGATTCTTTTATAAAATGATTTATAAGCAATAAAAAGAATTTTTCCTTCCATCCACACCTTCATCTCAATCAAACAATTATATGTTTATATAAGGGTTAATATCACTTTTGGTACCCTAACTTTACCCGTTTTTCACTTTTGGTACCCAATGTACACAAAGTATCAAATATCATCCTAAACGATTTTCAATTTCATCAATTGTGATACTTTCCGTTACCAATCTGTCAAACCCAAACAGAAGACCTGTTGTTTTCAATTTCATCAATTGTGATACTTTCCATTACCAATCTGTCAAACCCAAACAGAAGACCTGTTGTTCTAGGTTGGAAAGGCAGGGAAACCGGCTAAGTCACTTGGTTTTGGTTGAAAAGAGAGAAAGGGAAATAAGGGTAAGGATTCATGCATCATCTTTATTCTTCATCCTCAATTTCCAGATCCAGGTCTTCTATCAACCCCAATTAGAAATAAAAACAAGTAAAATTGTATATTGGATGATGTTTGGGAAGATTCAGGGTTCTTCAATCTGCAACTTCCAAAACTCGATTCAACAACATATCAAATAAATGTAGGAAAAACAAAAGGGGTGAAAACGAGGTCGGATCTGTAACGAACGGGTAAAGGGAGGTCAGCCATGGCTGCAACTTCAGATTCGAGGTCGGCGAGCTCGGCCAGAGACGGGTATTACACTACAGATCTAGAGCGATGAATAGCGATGAAGAGAGAAAGAAACTTGTTCGGATCTTGCTTGACCACACAGAGGAGTCTTTGGCGATGAGGATTCCAGAGAGCCCTTCAGTATCGAACCCGCCCCAGCGATACTCGAAAAGCCCGCAATCAAGCTCGAAGTCGTTCGGTGTGATTAAAGTTTCAACAATTTCAGCGTAGACGGCTTTAACAAATGAAATGGTAGTGAAAAGCTTGGTAATGAATGCTTCCATTGATGCTCTGTTACAAAGCTCTGCTTCGTCGAGATGATGTTTGTTGAAAGAATTGGGTTTAGGATAACATCCATCTCTGAACTTGTTGTGGGTAGGAAAGAGCAAGCAGAAGCCATTGTTGGAGGAGGATATGACGGGTTCGTGAATCTTCTGGAAGATAGGAGAAATTTTGGAGAAATGAACAAGGGTCCGTATACACATACATACATGTTAGCCAAGCCAGTTCCCGGTTTCCAACCTCGGATAGCATGTCAACCGTTAGTATTTAACGAATAGTTAACGACTTGGATTATAATTGATCAATTTGTGAAACGTTTGGCTTAAATTTGATTACATTGGTACAAAGGGTATCAAACTTGAAAAGCGGGCAAAGTTAGGGTATCAAAACTGATATTAACCCTTTATATAATATAAGCAATAGAGAGAATGTTGTATCACTAACTTTAAGCAACCCAACTTATAAGCAATATATAAAATTAATTTATGTCCCCCAAGGCATAGCTGAGTGGTAAAAGGAGGGGGACATAAGATTCTGGAAGCATGCAGCGTGGGTTCGATACTTGGTGGAAGCAATTTACTTTCTTCCAAGGTTGGACCTTGTATGTGTTATTAGTTGACATGTTCTCAAACCCTGTATCATTCGGGCACATCCCGCGATTTTCCAGACCTTGTATGTGTTATTAGTTGACATGTTCTCAAACTCTGTATCATTCGGGCACATCCCGCGATTTTCGTGATAGTAGAAATGAGGGACCGGAACTACTACCCCAGGATTCAACCTGGTTTTTTAAAAAAATTAATTTATGAATAACATAATAAACAAATCTATATATATATATATAAGCAGGGTAGTCTATATAGGGAAAAATCCCGCCAAAATTTTGTTTCCCAAAATAGAAACTCTTATATATTAACAAGAAACAATTAATGCAATCTTTAATTAAATAATTCAAAAACTCCTTGGAACTTCCACCATGAATTATCCTAATTTGCACAGTTTTCCAATTCTCGATTGTGTCAAACGGAAATGAATCAACACATTATAAATGATGATTAATTAATATAGATTAGTTCACAATCACTGTTTCCTTCTTCGTATATGATCAGTTATCTGCAAGAAAGATGAACCCATCAAATATTGTTCGACATTTATTTCACAGTCTCCTTCCTCACCTAAATAGTGATTCTTCATAACATGAACCCATCAAATATTGAAATATTATACTAAAAAAATCAAGTAAATCAAGAAATACCCAAAATTTGAGATGTAAAAAACTATTGACAAATTAGAAGTACTATGGAATAAAAATCACCAGAAAAAATATCTTTCGAAAATCCTAAATGATTAAAACAGTTCGGAGATTCATTCAAAAATAAATAACAAAAAGCGATGTATAAAAAATATTAACAAATTCACAATGGATCTAAATGTCAAAAATAGTTTTTTATACAAAAAATTAAACACAATGTTTTTATGTGATTTCATTAGATTTGAATATTCCTCGAAACATTCATCATTTACAATTGCATCCCTTATAACATTAAATAGTCAAAACTCCTTGAAACACACACCATACTATTAAGCCCCAATTTTTTTTTCTAAAAAAATGACTTTATTTTCTCAGATCTTAAATAAACAAATCTCTAATTTTTAATTCAAAACAAATCAGTTTTTTTTAATAGAAAGTAGTTGCCTCCAACATTACTTTTTCTTTATTTTTGAAATTTTGTTTTTTATCTTTGTTTCACTTGAGTATAAGTTAATTGAAAAAATGTATGGCCGTGCGTTTAACGCACGGGTGTAAAACTAGTATATATATATAAGCAGGGTAGTCTATATAGGGAAAAATCCCGCCAAAATTTTGTTTCCCAAAATAGAAACTCTTATATATTAACAAGAAACAATTAATGCAATATTTAATTAAATAATTCAAAAAACTCATTGGAACTTTCACCATGAATTATCCTAATTTGCACAGTTTTCCAAGTCTCGATTGTGTCAAACGGAAATGAATTAGCACATTATAAATGATGATTAATTAATATAGATTAGTTCACAATCACCGTTTCCTTCTTCGTATATGATCAGCTACCTGCAAGAAAGATGAACCCATCAAATATTGTTTGACATTTATTTCACAGTCTCCTTCCTCACCTAAATAGTGATTCTTCATAACATGAACCCATCAAATATTGAAATATTATACTAAAAAAATCAAGTAAATCAAGAAATACCCAAAATTTGAGATGTAAAAAACTATTGACAAATTAGAAGTACTATGGAATAAAAATCACCAGAAAAAATATCTTTCCAAAATTCTAAATGATTAAAACAATTCGGAGATTTATTCAAAAATAAATAACAAAAATCGATGTATAAAAAATATTAACAAATTCTCAATGGATCTAAATGTCAAAAATAGTTTTTTATACAAAAAATTAAACACGATGTTTTTATGTGATTTCATTAGATTTGAATATTCCTCGAAACATTCATCATTTTTTACAGCAAACTTTATCATTTACAATTGCATCACTTATAACATTAAATAGTCAAAACTCCTTGAAACACACACTATGCTATTAAGCCCCAATTTTTTTTTTCTAAAAAATTGACTTTATTTTCTCAGATCTTAAATAAACAAATCTCTAATTTTTAATTCAAAACAAATCAGTTTTTTTTAATAGAAAGTAGTTGCCTCCAACATTATTTTTTCTTTATTTTTGAAATTTTGTTTTTTTTCTTTGTTTCGCTTGAGTATAAGTTAATTAAAAAAATGTATAGCCGTGCGTTTAACGCACGGGTGTAAAACTAGTTAACATAAAGATTAACAATTTAAATGCATCTAACTCTCAAATTTAATGGGTACATCTTACCTCCATTACATCGAGAATGATAAATATATTATATTAAATTGGAAGGGACCAAGAATTATATATTTAATTATTGTCTACCATAATGATATTCAAACATTATTAATCTAATGAATATGAAGTGCATGCATCACATGCAAATATTTTCTGAATACAAAAAGACCAAAAAAAACTAATTATTTGGGATTTCCAAATGATGGAAAACTTGACTTTTGGACTAAAACAAACACAAACCGAGGACTCATTGTCATTTTGATAAATTTAGCTATACTTTTAAGTACTATATATTATAAACGTATTGACTAAAAGAACTTTTTTCTTTTCATTTCCATTCTTATTATTACAAAACTCAATAGTTTTGTAAGTCACCGATCTAAACATTTGATAAAAGGCCGTTTCAACATCCACCAAAAAAAACCTCTCCATTTATACTTGATTCTACACTCATATACATGAAGATTACAAAATCTACGATCATCTCTAACAAGTGCAAAAGGAGTTGTAGTTCATCAAATGATCAGTTTGTAATTTTATTTCTTACTTTTGTGTTCGGCGGAAGTAATATTAATAACTCACTCAGACTTTTTCCAGTTAGGCTTTAAAACTATTGCTTTCACTATTCATAGGAAATCTGCATTTTCAAATAAATGATGAATTAGTTAACACAAATATAAAATGTAAGCCATTATGACACACAATTAACTAATTATACAGTTTAAAGCTAAAGCAAGTTTGTATGTACTTATCTTGATTGGTGCTTCCATACAACTCCTAATTTAGGTATTTGACTCGGTATATCTTGCTATATAAAATACAAGTTATAAGATTTAGATCCACAGTAAAAGGATATTTTTATATTTATAACTTGAACTTATAAAACAAAAAATTAGAAAAAAATTATTGTGCTCAAAATATAATTACACATATCTAATTACAAGAATCGTACTTCTTAAAATAATAAGAAAACCAAATTATCAAATTGCACATAGATCTCTAATTACAAAATCCTAATAAATTTTAAAAAAATGCATATGTGCTGAAAATGTTATCAAGATCTGATAGATCTAATAGATCTAAGTTGATACGATATATTTTTAAAATTTATATGTATGTCCAATTTATATCTAAATGTTATGTTTCAAACACTTGGAACTCCACTTTCATTAATTTGGGTTAATTACCCTATTCGAAAGAGATGATATCATAAAGTGCCAAACATCTACATATCTAGCAATTATGAAATTAACACATGATAAAAAGTAGGTAATGAACAATAAGAAAGCTGCATACATCAGAAGGTCAAGGTTTATTACTTCATAATATTTGTATTTTCTTAATATAATAAGAATATCAAATTATCAAATAGATCTCTAATTACTAAATCCCAAACAAATAAAAAAATACATGTGCTTAAAATTTTATCAGATCTGATATATCTAACATATCTAAGTCGTTTAATGCGATATATTTTTTTAATATATATATTAGACATCTAAATATAGATCGTGGTATTTTATAAAAATATATATCTTTAAAAAAAATAAAGAATTGTAACTTAAAATTACATAACAATAAATTCGAGATTCCTTTTCTTTTCTGCTATAAATATAATTAAACAGATCTACTAACAAGTTTTATTCTTTATAATATTTGTATTTTTTTTTCAATAATAAGAATACCAAATTAGCAAATAGCATATAGATCTGTGACTACTAAATCCAAAACAAATCAAAAAAAAAAATCATATGTGTAGAAAATGTTATCAGATCTGATAGATCTAATAGATCTAAGTCTATTCGTTCTAATGTGATATATATATATATATATATATATATATATATATATATATATTCATACACATACATACATACATACATACATACATACATACATATATATATATATATATATATATATATATAAGAATATTTGAAAAATTGTTTCTTCTAACCGAAAGGTAAAGTTAAATACTACAAATAATTATCAAAATTATATTTAATATAAAATAAAATGGCATCTTACACAAGAATTGATGCCTCTTCACGCTATTTTTTGGTATAACGGCGGAAGACCTTTTTGAAAATCGAGGCGTCATGTTCACACAAGCTCCTTGGTTAGTCAAATGAAGGGTTATGTTTTCCGCTAATGTATCTTATGGAGTTATATGAGTGCTTTCTTTTTGACCTAAGAGAGAGAAACGTTTAGCTTATAAGTTAGGTTGATAAGAGGGGGTATTTACAAAAATGGCCAAGTCAAAGATGACTTGGTCATTTTTAACTAAAAAAATACTCTTATGGCACGGTTTATCGATAAACCGGCGAAACCACGAGTTTATCGATAAGAAAATACGATTTACATGCGAAAAAATTTGGTCGACAAATAATTTTGGTTGGTTTTTGGTCAAAGGCTATATATGTTCATTCATCGGGTCAAATGGCCGTATTTGATAAATGCCACTGATAAGAGAGCAAGGCTAAATATAGATGGGCTGAGAGACTAAGAATAGAAGGGAGATTTGTAAAATTAAGGAGCACGGGGGATTCTCTACCATCTGTACAAATATATAGGTGAGAGGTTTGGTTTAGGTTTAGGTTTTTGTTATTGGGCCATATTTTGTGTTGTCATTTTAGTTAGGACCATATAAGTTAGACAAACAAATTATGGAATTTTAAACAGAAAAAAATGAAAATGAAAAAAATAATGTGAAGACTTTTTTTTTTTGACAAGTTAAGATCCGGATTATACTTTCCATATAATTATATTGTATATTGTTGCTAATGTTATTTCATACCCCTTCGTTTCGGGCAAAGAGTTTGCATCTGAACATCAAATATATATATATATATATATATATATATATATATATATATATATATATATATATATATATATATATATATATATATAACAAACGTAATTTTTCCCGCCTAAATGTTTTCCATAAATAAAAACACAAATATACATTGGAAGTTGAAACACTTTGTTTTATTACATTTTTCTTAGTTTTTATACTAAACATTTAATTAACAAGGCATTGGAAATTGGAACACTTTGTTTTGTTGCATTTTCTTTATATATATAATGACAAATGTGATTAGCACATCCAAATATAGCAAGATCCATTCACAATGCACTTGCCAAAAATAGGAAGATATATATAATGACAAATGTAATTTGTTTATCTCAAGATTGTTAGATACTCCATCCGTTCTAAAATATATGTCGTGTTAGAGCTTTTCACACAGACCAAGGAAACATATTCCAAAGACTAAACTGTTTTATTTACTTTACTTCAAGCATTAATGAGGTGTCTTTTGATACTCTTGCCCAAAGAGTTAAACACAAGGTACGGAGTCAATAAATATAGATAGAATTTGAGGAAAAAAAGTTCATTGAAAATTACAAAGTGACATCTATTTTGGAACAAAAAAACTCTTCCAAAACGACTTATATTATGGAACGGATGGAGTAACCACTATAATTACTTACAAAATAAGGATATTATTTACATATGAGCACATATACAAGTATTGATAAGTAAATTAAAAAAACATAAGAAGTTGTTAAAAAATTAAATGTCATCAATCTAAGAGGGAATGTCTTTTCTCTTTTTACCAAGATGCAAGTGAAACGAGACTAACAATCTAAAAACTCAATAAACATTGTTTACTCAGCCATAAATGTGCTTCCTCTTTGAATATTAATTTACTTGTGAGTTTTGCCAAGACAAATTCTATCCATATGAGCTAAAGAACAAGTACAAAGTCAAATATAATTTGATGAACAACTATGGATCCTTAAAGTTTGTCATGACTAATTTGATACTCAGCAAACATTGTTTACTCAACCATAAATGTGTTTTCTCCTTGAATATAAATGCTCCGTGATCGCTTTTGTTGTCTATAACCACGTAATTTCATTGGCAAAAGTAGTAGCATCAGTTATGATATACTGGATGAGTGGACTTTTAAAGATCAACAAGATTCTGGTGAGAGGTGACAACATCATCATTATCAGATTCCATTTTCGCTCATTGACATTGGAAGATAAATATGAGCAAGTAAATCGTAGTCTAATTGCTCTGGGAACATGTACGATTTCTGTAGAGAGGAGTGATTGTGTATATGGGCGAGTAGCCGAGTATATCATACTCTGTGAGTGGTATAATGAATTGAGAGCAATCATAGTCTAAATGTCTATTTTATTGTATATTGAATTGGACTTTAATATTTGTAGATATAGTTGTAATAATTAAGTACACATATTATCAGTGTTACCTCATTTGGATGACACTGTTAATGAAAGGGTTTTTTAGTCTAAGACATGCATTTTGGTCATTTCGGGGGAGGGATGACGGTAGGACGTATGTAATTTGAGTTGCTTTTCTTTGGTTTATCGTCATTTGAATTTGTTATACAATTTTTATTATCTAACAAATATATATTCGTTTAAAGATGTATTCTAAAATATATATGAATTTTTCTTTCATGTAATAAGTGACAATTAAATTCACTTATATTTTTACCCTTACATTTTAATTATGTATTTGATTTTCATAACACACTAACTAAAATATAAAAAAACATTATATTAATATTGATTAATGTAGATTACGTGAGTTTTGTTATGTGATAGTGATAGTAGTAGTAATTGTACATATTTAATCACAGTGATAGTAGTAGTAATCGCACATATTTAATGACAAATGTTGTATTTAAAAAATATTCTAAATTTTATAAAAGATTTTATTTATTTATTGTATTCTCTATTAATAATTTTACTTTTTCTTAATCGTTGTGTTATAATAATTTGTTCAGTTTATGTACATGTCGAACTCACATTCTTTATGGTACAATTATTTGTTTATTTTATTTATTATCATTAAAGTTTTTAATCATGGTATTAGTTTTACAATAATTTATTCTTTTAATTTTATTTTTTCACTTCATGTTGCTTATGTATAATTTAATTGAAAAAGATATATGACGTGCATTTAACGTGCGGGTGTAAAGCTAGTTAATGATAAAAGTAGAAGTCTTTTATCTAAAAGCTTTTAAAACCAACATCACTTTTTAACTAATGTAGGATATCTCTTCTATTAGTAATACTAGTAAAAGTCATTTATCTAAAATTAAAATCAATTTCACTTTATAACCAATATAAGATATACATCCTATATTGATAATAATGGTAGAAGTCTTATATCTAAAAAATTTGAAAACCTCTCTAACCAATGAATGATACATCTCTTCTATTGGTAATAATAGTCTTTTTAAAACCAACATTAATTTCTAACTAATGTATACATATTTTCTATTGATAATAATAATAGTAGAATATTGTGTAACCAATGTGAGATACATGCATATATTCTATTTGTAATAAAAAATATTTAATCTACAGACTTTTTAAACCAACATTTACTTTTAAACAATGCGAGATACATATCTTTTATTGGTAATAAGAGTAGAAGATTTTAATATAAGACTTTTAAAACTAACATCTTTTTCTAAATAATTTAAGATACATATCTTATATGGTGATAAAAGTAGAATTTTTTTATCAAACTACGTTCAAAACTAACATCAATTTATAACCAATAAAAGATACATCTTTTCTATAGGTAATATTAGGAGTTAATATCAGTTTTGATACCCTAACTTTGCCCGCTTTTCAAGTTTGATACTCTTTGTACCAATGTAATCAAATTTAAGCCAAACATTTCACAAATTGATCAATTATAATCCAAGTCGTTAACTATTCGTTAAATACTAACGGTTGACCTGCTATCCTAGGTTGAAAATCGGGAACTGGCTTGGCTAATAGGTATGTATGTGTATACGGACCCTTGTTCATTTCTCCAAAATTTCTCCTATCTTCTAGAAGATTTAGGAACCCGTCATATCCTCCTCCAACAATGGCTTCTGCTTGCTCTTTCCTACCCATGACAAGTTCAGAGATGGATGTTATCCTAAACCCGATTCTTTCAACAAACATCATGTCGACGAAGCAGAGCTTTGTAACAGAGCATCAATGGAAGCATTCATTACCAAGCTTTTCACTACCATTTCATTTGTTAAAGCCGTCTAAAGTTAAAACCGCTTTAATCACAGAAACGACTTAAAACGAGCTTTAATCACACCGAAACGACTTCGATTCGGTTTTCGAGGGTCGGGTTCGACATCTTGAAGGGCTCTCTGGAATCCTCACCGCCGGAGTCTCCTCCGTGTGGTCAAGCCAGATCTGAACAAGTTTCTTTCTCTTTTCATCGCTATTCATCGCTCCGTGACGTAATCTGTCTCGGCCGACCTCGACCTCGAAGTTGCGACCATGGCGGACCTCCCTTTACCCGAGATCGCTTCTGAGATCCGATCTCGTTTTCACCCCTTTTGTTTTTCCTACATTTATTTGATATGTTGTTGAATCGAGTTTTGGAAGTTGCAGATTGAAGAACCCTGAATCTTCCCAAACGTCATCCAATATACAATTTTACTTGTTTTTATTTCTAATTGGGGTTGATAGAAGACTTGGATCTGGAAAATGAGGATGAAGAATAAAGATGATGCATGAATCCTTACCCTTATTTCCCTTTCTCTCTTTTCAACCAAAACCAAGTGACTTAGTAGCCAGTTTCCCTGCCTTTCCAATCTAGAACAACAGGTCTTTTGTTTGGGTTTGACAGATTGGTAACGGAAAGTATCACAATTGATGAAACTGAAAATCGTTTAGGATGATATTTGATACTTTGTGTACATTTGGTACCAAAAGTGAAAAACGGGTAAAGTTAGGGTACCAAAAGTGATATTAACCCTAATATTAGTAAAGATGTATTCCATATTGGTTATAAATTGATTTCGGTTTAAAAAGTCATTAAATTAAAAATCTAACATTTTGTTCCCAATAGAAGAGTTGTATCACACATTAGTTTGAAAATAGTGTTGGTTATATATATATATATATATATATATATATATATATATATATATATATATATATATATATATATATATATATAAGACTTCTACTATTAACAATATAAAAGATTAATATCATAAATTAATATGTCATTATTATATTAATTATTAATACCTATTGTTAATAGGTAATGGTTCAGAAACAAAGAGTCACACATGAATGCTTAAGAATAATAATAGTATTGTTGTTATACAAAATAATAATAATAATAATAGTAGTAGTAGTAGTAGTAGTAATAATAATAATAATAATGATAATAATAATAATAATAATAATAGCAATAGTAATAGCAATAATAAAAATAATATTGTACAATTCTTATCAACACTATCATAAATGAAAAGAAAAATAATTTTTGTCCAAATGAATTTTTTTAACATAACTACGTTAGTAGACACCTTAAATTTTGGTATGATATTAAAAAATTTATTTTGAGACTTTTAAAATTATTATTCATTTTCTAACAATGTGAAATACTTCTTTTCTATTTCTATTGGTAATAAAAGTTAAAAAAGACTTTTATCTAAAAACTTTTAAAAACAAACATTTCTTTCTAACCATGTAGTATACATCTTTTATATTGGTAATAATAGTATTTTTTTTTAAACCAACACTAATTTCTAACAAATATGTGATACACCCTTCCATAATAATAATAATATTAATATTAATAATATTAATAATAATAATAATAATAATAATAATAATAATAATAATAATATTTTATATAAAAACTTTTGAAATCAACATCTCTTTCTAAACAAATAAAACAATGTGTGATACATCTTATTGGTTCTAATATAATAATAATAATAATAATAATAATAATAATAATAATAATAATAATAATAGTTTTTTATCTAAAGAGTTTTGAAACCAACATCTCTTTCTAAACAATATGTGATAAATAATAAAATAAAAATTGTTTTATCTAAAGGCTTTTATAATCAATATACATTTTAAAAAAATGTGGGATACATCTCTTTGTAACCAATGTGAGATACATTATCTAAAAATAATAATAATAATACTTTTTTATCTAAAGAGTTTTGAAACCAACATCTCTTTCTAAACAATGTGTGGTAAATAATAAAATAAAAATTATTTTATCTAAAGACTTTTATAACTAATATACATTTCTAAATAATGTGAGATACATTTCTTTGTAACCAATGTGAGATACATTATCTAAAAAAAATTTAAACCAATATCAAATCAATATCACTTTCCTAACCAATGTGAAACACATCTTTTATATTGGTAATAAGTCTTTTATAAAAAGACTTTTAATACATACATCACTCTCTAATCAATGTGAAATACATCTCATCATTGGGTAATAATATATAGTAGAAGTTTTTTATCTTAAAAAAATCTAAAACCAACATCTTTTTCTATATAATGGGATACGTTTCTTCTCTTCCCTTCTATTGATGATAAAAGTAAAAGATTTTTTTATCTAAAGACTTTTAAAATCAACATCATTTTTAACCAATGTATTATGTATCTCTTTTATTGGTAATAATAGTAATTTAAAACCAACATCAGTTTTATAACAAAAATGTGATATATCTCTTCTATTGCTAATAATAGTAAAAAAAAATTATCTTATCTAAAATAATTTAAAATCAACATCATTTTCTTATCAATATAAGATATACATCTTCTATTGGTAATAATGGTATAAGTCTTTTATCAAAAGACTTTGAAAACCAACATCACTTTCTAACTAATGTATGATGCATCTCTTCTACTGGTAATTAATAATAGTATTTTTAAAATCAACATCAATTTTTAACCAATATAGGATACATGCATATCTTCTATTGGTACTAATAGTATAATATTTTGTAAGCAATGTGAAATGCATCTCTTGTAAAAGTGAAAGTCTTTAGTCTAAAACCTTTAAAATCTAATTTTTGTTTTTAAACAATGTGGTATACATCTCTTTTATTGGTAATAATATAAAATAATTTAAAATTAACATCATTTTCTATCCAATGTGAGATATACATCTTCTATTGGTAATAATGGTACAAGTCTTTTATCAAAAGACTTTGAAAATTAACATCACTTTCTAACCAATGTATAATATATCTCTTCTATTGGTAATTAATAATACTCCATTCGTTTTCAAAATATTATCTGGGTTGATCCGGCATACCGTTTAAGAAAAACAAATTGACTGAATTATAAATATTTGTGAAATGTGTGGTTTCATTTAATGTTCTTGAGTATGTGGTCATAATTAAAGTAGGTAGAAAACCAACATCATATTGATTATTATTATGATGTATGGTGGACATATACTACTACTAAGCACCAACATCATCCGTGGACTTTTGGGTTGGTTTGTGATGAGTCTGATGACCCAATGTATTGCGTGCTCAATGAGACCACGTATGGGCTACACGTAGCGAACCGGGCTTTCGGGATTGAGTCGTTACAAATGGTATCAGAGCAGGTCCCGGTCGGAAATGTGGGAACAAAGTGCTACATCGCGGGAGGTGGGAGCAACCTCTTGATCCCCGTATGAGCCACATCTTGAATCAAGTATCGTCCGGGGTACGGTTCAGCCTTGACGAGGAAGTCAATGATTTAAGTGGGGGAGATTGTAATACCTCAATCCCACATTGGGTAGATGTGGGAATTGTGTGTGATTTATAAGGTGGATATACACTACTACTAAGAACTAACATCATCCATGGAATTTTGGATCGGCTTGTGGTGGGTCTGATGACCCAAGGTGCTGCGTGTTCAGTGGGACAATGGGTGGGTTACACATAGCGGATCAAGCTTTCGGACTCGGGTCGTTACACGTTCACAAGTCAATAATACCTAGAGGTGGCAAATGGACGGACCGAGTGGGTATGGGTGGTGCCCATGTGGGCGACGGGCTCAAATGGACGGGCGAGTAAGTGTCAATTTGACAACATGGGCATAAATGGGTGGGCTATATATGGGCTTAAGTGACCATAGGTGCCCATTTATTGATTAACATAAAATTATCAAAATAATTGTTTTCTTTGTTTTTTTTAATATTTTTACTTAAAAAATTTCTTCCACGCCCAAAGATACTGTATTATGAAGTTTATTTTTTTTTATTTAAAAAATCTTGCCATTGATAGAGTGTTTTACAAACCTTAACATTTTCATACTTCCAGAAAACCTTCACGGTCATTCTTTCTCTTTTTCACTTTCATCTTTTTATTTATTCAGTATTATCAACCAAGGCTTCATTTCGTTGAAATCTAAGTTATCATTTTCTTATTGTTTTTTCCCTTCTGATTGAATATGTCGATTATCACTAACAGCACAATGTGTTTTGATGCAAGAATACGACTGTACTAGTATATATTTTTCATTTGTATGCTAGCTTGTTGAGGTATGTACTATATATATTGTTGAATTAATGTCAATATTGTAATACCCCAATCCCACATCGGGTAGATGTGGGACTTGTGTTTGATTTATAAGGTAGCCATGCGCTACTACTGGGCACCAACATCATCCATGGACTTTTGGGTCGGCTTGTGGTGGGCCTGATGACCCAAGATGCTGCGTGCTCAGTGGGCCAGTGTGGGCTCTTAGGCTCGGGTCGTTACAGATTGGTATCAGAGCTTAGGCCTTAGATCCGGATGGTCTTATGATTTAGGAACAATTAAGAATAAGAAGTGATACTATGATAGGATTATGATATTAGTATTAAGTTGTGATTATAGCTAAGTTATGATCTTACTGATGATTAAGAAAATTATCAATTCGTTAAACTAATATATTCGTGTTACTTGTAGGAAATGGCGCGTAACAATACCGGTAGAGCAAGGGTTGTCCCACCTGTGTCAGTTGTGGGAACAAGATTGAGTACGATGCACGCTAGGCTAGCCGAACTTGATGAAATGAATCATGTCTTGGAACAGGAGAACCAACTACTCAGGAATGAAAATCAAGTACTAAGAAATGGTATCAGAGCGGGTCCCGGCCGGAAATGTGGGAACAAAGTGCTACACCGCAGAAGGTGGGAGCCATCTCTTGAATCCTACATCGCCCGGGGTACGATTCGGCCTTGACGAGGACGCCAAGGATTTGAGTGGGGGAGATTGTAATACCCCAATCCCACATCGGGTAGATGTGGGACTTGTGTTTGATTTATAAGGTAGCCATGCGCTACTACTGGGCACCAACATCATCCATAGACTTTTGGGTCGGCTTGTGGTGGGCCTGATGACCCAAGATGCTGCGTGCTCAGTGGGCCAGTGTGGGCTCTTAGGCTCGGGTCGTTACAAATATCTACTTGTTTTTTAAGGTTTTATGCATGTCATGTTTGTTGTTGATGTTTTTTTTTGTATTATATATATATATATATATATATATATATATATATATATAGAGAGAGAGAGAGAGAGGTGTTCTTTTTCACTTTGATGTCTAGATACAGTGTGTCAAGTCAGAGACACGCTTTTAAAATTAGTTTTTTTTCTTTTGGGTGAATATATATTGTATGTTATTTTCCTTATTTAATTTTTTTATCATCATCTTGGATTATGAATAGCACCATATTGTTATCCCTGAGAGAGAGGGGGGGAGGGAGGGGTAATGTGATTTTTTGGAGGGGTAGTGTGATTTTTTTGTTTTTTATTTTTGACATTTCAAAGTTTTTTATGTTCATGGGCGCCCATTTATGCCCATGAAAGAAGTTGGGTTTATATGGGCATCGCTCATTAAAAATTTATTGATGCTCATACCCAATTATATGCTGGCGGTCTGGGCGGGCAAATGGTCATAGGCACAAATTGCCACCACTAATAATACCCTACGTTTTTTCTTACTCGCACCACTGTCTGACCTCCTAATTATAATTACCATGTTATGCTCATTCCCCCTAACACGCACACAATCAATCAACATTTGGCGAGATGAAAACATTTCATCGGTCATGAACACATCTTTGTAATCTGCCACAATCAAAACTATTTGATTATGTTGAACAATATCGTCATTATGAATAGGAGATATATCATTATCACCAGGACCAACAATAGTAGGATTTGTAGACAATGTGTTTGAATCTTATTAACAAAAACAATAACACATAAAAAAACACAAATATCAACTACAATTGCAATATATTATTTGGCCTCTATAGTTGGAACAATTGTGTACTGTTCGGCTCCCTCCAACTGAACATATTGGATTTGTTCGGTCTTTGTATGCCGAACAAATCCAATATTTTTGGTTGGAGGGAGCCGAACAGTACCCAATTGTTCCAACCAAAGAGGCCAAACAATTGTAATTTGTTCATCGACCCAAGTCCGAACATAACACGACGAGCACCTATTTTTTCAAGTAAACAATGTTTTTTCAAACAATTTTTAAAGTAAAAAAAAAGTTTTAAATGCTTACCACTTATTGGTGGTATTTGGCTCCATACTTGATTTCTTCAAGCCTAATGTTGAATCCCTAGTGTATGAAGGAGAAGAATATAGGTTCGAATACGGAGGTATATTTGTTGGGATAAGAAGAAGAAGGTAGTTGAGAAGAAGGAGGATATTTGTTAGGAAGAAGAGTTGGGAAGAAGGGGTATATTTCTTTAGGGGTGGAGGGTTTAGTTAGAGGTTTTTAGTTTTAGAAAAAGAGGTTAGGGGTCTACTTATCAGCTACAAGGGTATAGAGTCTTTATCATTAAGGGTATTTTTGTCATTAAGAAAAAAGGAAATGAAGAGTCAACTTGGAGGAAGGGGGGTCTATATAGCGCGACTTTTAATAATCAATATGATAAGGGGTATTGATATTAGTATATATAATATCTTATATTGTTAATAGTAGAAGTCTTATATATATTTAAAAAAATTTACAACTAACATTAATAAAAGGTGGGAGTGAGATACAACTCTTATATTAGTAATAAAAGGTGAGGTTTTTATTCTAATGACTTTTAAAACTAACATCAATTTATAACCAATGTAAGAAACATCTCTTCTAATGGTAGTATTAATATAGATGTATTTCATATTGGTTATAAATTGATGTTGATTTTAAAATCCTTTTGATAACAAACTTCTACTTAAAAGAGATGTATCTCACATTGTTTAAAAATAAAAGCTGGATTTTAAAGTCTGTAGACTAAAGACTTTCACTCTAATTACAAGAGATGTATCTCACATTCGTTAGAAAATATTATACTATTATTACCAATAGAAGAGATGTATCTCATATTTGTTAGAAATTGAGGTTGGTTTTAAATACTATTATTATTACCAATAGAAAAGATGTATCATACAATATTGGTTAGAAAGTGATGTCAGTTTTCAAAGTCTTTTGATAAAAAGACTTCTACAATTATTACCAATAGAAGATGTATATCTCACATTGGTTAGAAAATGATGTTGATTTTAAATTATTTTAGTTTAGATAAAAAAAACTTTTACTATTATTAGCAATAGATGAGATATATATCACATTTGTTATAAATTGATGTTGGTTTTAAATTACTATTATTACCAATAAAAGATATACATCCTACATTGGTTAAAAAATGATGTTGATTTTAAAAGTCTTTAGATAAAAAGACGTACACTTTTATCATCAATAGAAGAGAAAAAAAGAGATGTATCACATTATATAGAAAGAGATGTTGGTTTTAGATTATTATTTTTAGATAAAAAAACTTATATTATTATTACCAAATGATGAGATGTATTCCATGCACATTGGTTAAAGAGCGATATAGGTATTAAAAATCTTTTTATAAAAGACTTGTTACCAATAGAAAAGATGTATTTTACATTGGTTAGAAAAGTGATATTGATTTAAAATGTTTTTAGATAATGTATCTCACATTGGTTACAAAGAGATGTATCCCAAACTATTTAGAAAGGGATATTGGTTATAAAAGTCTTTAAATAAAATTAATTTTATGTTATTATCAATAGAAAATATGTATCACACATTATTTAGAAAGAGATGTTGGTTTGAAATTTTTTTAGATAAAAGACTATTATTATTATTATTATTGTGTTATAACCAATAAAAGAGATGTATCCCACATTGTTTAGAAAGAGATGTTGATTTCAAAAGTTTTTATATAAAAGACTATTATTATTACTATAAAAGGATGTATCACACATTTGTTAAAAATTAATTTTATTTTTAAAAATATTATTTTTACCAATATAAAAGATGTATACGACATGGTTAGAAATAAATGTTTGTTTTAAAAGTCTTTGGTTAAAAGTTTTAAACGTTTATTACCAATAGAAATAGAAAAGAAGTATCTCACATTGTTAGAAAATGAGTAGTGATTTTAAAAGTCTCAAAATAAATTTTTTAATATTATAAAGTCCAAAATTTAAGGTGTCTACTAACGCAGTTATATTAAAAGCTTTCATTTGAACGAAAATTTATTTTTTCTTTTCATTTATGACAATGATAATAAGAATTGTACAATATTATTTTTATTATTATTATTACTACCGCTATTATATTATTAGTATTATTATTATAACAATAATACTATTATTATAATAGTAATATTATTATCTTCATTAACTTTATTATTATTAAATACCAAAAGTCTATTTAATAAATTCACTTCTCAATGATCCCAAAACAACTATTCAATCAAGAAAATCTCAAATTAATCTTTTCATAAAATTTAAAAAGTTAACATTTACACCTTTATGAAATTGTGATAGTCATATTAGTACTAGTAGTGATAATAATGATAATAATAGCAATAATAATATTTTTATCATTATTAATTGATTATAAATAATAATAATATGGACGAAGTGCAGAAATGGTCCCTTGACTATAGGTCTCTCACAATTTGAGTCCCTTAACAATTTTTTGTCAAATCTGGGTCATTTGAGTATTAAATTTTTTCGGCGTCAGTCCTTTTGATGGATGTTGTTAACGGAATCCCATTAAGTTGCCTATATACATTTAGTAAAGGCTAAAATGAACTTTTTTCAAACTTAACTTATATCAAAATTTACAAATGCCTAAATCCCTAGATTTTTTTAAAATGTCCATAAGGCCTTCTTCCCCAATTCTTCCCCAATAGTAAAGGCTAAAATGAACTTTTTTCAAACTTAACTTATATCAAAATTTACAAATGAATCCCTAGATTTTTTTAAAATGTCCATAAGGCCTTCTTCCCCAATTCTTCCCCAATAGTCAACCCAGTAAGAACCCGTCTATGAAATGTCGACTTCTAAAATACTCTAAAAATTGTAGCAATAGAGCTCTGTTCCTCCATGGAACAGCTCAAATCTCAACCTATTTGGCTCCTCCTCTTACTGGGCCTCGGTTCTTTACCCCTCCTAAAATCCTCCTTCTCTTTCCTCAATTGGGTCAACATTAATTTCCTCCGACCCGCCAAAAATCTCATGAAATACGGTTCATGGGCACTCGTCACTGGCCCGACCGACGACATCGGGAAAAGTTTCACCTTCCAGTTAGCCCGCAAAAGACTTAACTTAGTTCTCGTGGGTTGAAATCCAAACAAGCTCAATGACGTCTCGAATTAATTACGAGCTAAATTCGGGAACACCCAGATCAAGACTGTTGTCGTTGATTTTTTCGAGAACGTATCCGAAGGTGTTGAAAGAATTAAGGAAACAATCGAAGGGTTAGATGTTGGGGTTTTGATTAACAACGATGGGGCTTCTTGTAAATGTCGTCTTTTTGTGCTTCTTGTTTCTTCTTAGGATGCTACCCTCTTGAAGAATAATTGTAAGGGAGATGTGGATCGAATTTTGTTATTCTGAAATATATAGATTTATTTTTCTTAAATTACAGATATATTGATCAGTTTTCAAGATACCTCTATGTGGAATATAAGAGGAGCAGGATCGATGAGCAGTGTCAGATATGCTCAAGTTTGAAAACCCATCAAACAACTTTCCTTGGTGCATTGATATAGTGAACTAGCCATTGTCATCATTTTTCCATACTGTCATAAATCGAGCAAATCTATTGTGGTTTCAGACTTTCAGGTGTTCCCTTCATTAATTGCTATGTGAATCTAAAATGTTTTAACAATGCATAACTTAAGAAAGCGTTCATAGCATTAATAAGTCTTGGTATGGTTTTGTTATCTGATTTAGAGAGTAGTTAAGATGATCTTACTGGGTTGACTATTGGGGAAGAATTGGGGAAGAAGGATTTATGGACATATTTTAAAACTCTAGGGATTCATTGGTAAATTTTGATATAAGTTAAGTTTGAAAAAAATTCATTTTAGCCCTTACTAAATGTATATGGGCAATTTAACGGGATTTCATTAACGACATCTATCAAAAGGACTGACACTGAAAAAATTTAATATTCAAAGGACCCATATTTGACAAAAAATTGTTAAGAGATTAAAACTGTGAGAGGCATATAGTCAAGAGACCAATTCTGCGTTTCGCCCTAATAATATTATTAATAACAATCATGTTTTTTAATGTTATTGTTATTATAAATAGTAAGTTATTTGTTGTTGTTGTTGTTGTTGTTGTTGTTGTTATTATTATTATTATTATTATTATTATTATTATTATTATTATTATTATTATTATTATTATTTTATCCAAAATATTGAACATTAAAATCATTGAAGTTAAAAAAAAGTTCCATTTCAAATCAAACCTCATGTTCTAACAATGTTAGTAGAAGCATTATGTTTTGGACTTTTTTGTATTAAGAGTTTAACTTTGTGACTTTTTCAATAGAAGAAATATTTTAGAGAATTTTTTTTATATGAGAATTTTTTTAATGAAACTTTTGGCATTTTTTCAAATTAAATTATTATAAATATTGAAGAGTTTAACAATCCAATTATAATGTCTAAAAGTTATATTATTATTATCAAAAAAGGATGTATCACACATTGTATCCGGGCGAAGCACGAGCTCAATAACTAGTTATATAATAAAGTAATACAAAGGAGCCAAGTCCAAGACTTTACTTGAAATTAATCCTGGCAATTGAGAAGCATGCATGTTGGATTATTTGGGGGAAAATGCTTGATGTAAATGAAATATTGAGGAAAATTGTGTGAAAAAAGTAATGAAGAGGAGCTAAGCTAAAAAATATATAATTTGGTCCCTAAACTTTACATTTCAGAATAAAATGGCCGTTGATGTTAAGAAATTCTTGAAATGGTCCTTCAACTCAAATTTTGGCATTGTGTTAGTTCCTCATGGTGTTATCTTTGAAATAGACGTTGAAATTTTTGTGTAAGGAAAAAAATGTCCCCCACTTGAGGATGAATTGGATGTTTGGAATTAATTTGGAGGAAAGCTAGGAGGTACGGATAATAATATTTTCGAAAAATTGGTATCTACCTCATTTTCTATTATCTATCTCTCCTTCTCTCTCTCTCTCTCTCTCTCTCTCTCACTCTTTGTTCTCTGCTTTCTTTCTTCTTTTTTCTATGTCTTCTTTGCTCTCTCTCATCCTTCACCAAATCTACCTAGTGATCTACCTTTTTTTTCTCTTATTTCTTCCGTCTTCTCGCTTATCTCTTCTCTTAGTTGACAAGAGCAATGGCTTCATCTTCAACAATTGATTCACATCAACAAACTAACAAATTTGGATAGGTGAAGCTTTGTATATGTGGTTTACGAGCTCCAGAGTGGATGCCACTAACCAAAAAATACATATGTGCGAGGCTTAATGGGTGTCCAAATTACAACGTATAAGCCAAAAAAAAATTGTTTACTTATATATATATGGGAAAAATACCATAAAGTCCTTCTAAAAAATTCTCACGTCCAAAAAGTCTCAAAAATAATTATTTTATCTAAAAAGTCCAAAAGTTAACACTTCTACTAACGTCGTTAAAATAAAAACTTTCATTTTGGATGAAATCTTATTTTCGTATTCTTATTATTAGTTTGTACTCCTTATGTTCCTAAATTACTGTCCTGATTGTTTTTTTTAATCAAATTTGATATTCTTTTCAAATTGAAAGTTTAACATGTATTTTTAAAATTTATAAAATACGTAATTTGTTGTACAATAATTTAGGAAATATGGGAGTAATTTACGTCAATATTATTATTATTGAAAAATAATAACAAAAGTATCTTTTAAAAAATCATGTCGAAAAGAACAAAAAAAAAGAATTCTTCTATTCATAAAATCTAATTTAAATCTTTTCATTTAAAAATTCAAAAAAACTTCATTTTTTATACCCTTATGAAATTGTAGTAGTAATGATTGTCAAAAAAAAAATAATGATAATAATAAAAGTATTGATGGTATTGCTATTATTGTTGTTATTATTGTTGTTCTTGTTGTTATTATTATTATTATTATTATTTATTGTTGTTGTTGTTGTTGTTGTTGTTATTATTATTATTATATCAGCTCAATTTACAAAAATAATTTCATTAGCTCCCAAAGTTTTATAAAATTAGACCAGAATATAGTTCCAAAATATGGGTATGGTGAGCTATTTGAAAGACATAGATTAAGATTTAGTTAACATATTGTGTTTCACGCATATGCCCTTAAAAATTCATAGTTATAACCAAACAAGAAAAACATGTTGATTATATCCAAATTTAATACAACTTTATCACCATTACTTTCATTGACAATAAATATAAGATTCCAAACTTTTATTCTAATGATGTTAGCATAAATGTTTAGTTTTGGACTATTTGGTATCAAAAATCTAATTTTGGGACTTCTTAGATAGAATAATTATTTTTGAGTTTTTTTGGATATGAGATTTTTTTAGAGCATGTACAACAATGGATCTAATTACATCCTCATATAATACTCAACTCATTAAAAGTTAATATAAAAATCAATTTGATACTCATATGCTACCCAAACAAATAAATGCATACAACAGCTTAACACAAACTCAAATAATCTTTTATATCTCACCATCTTTATCTTCAATATCTTTAAATTTTTAAAAAAATTAATTAGGTGTCCAAATGAATCAAACCAAGTCTCTATTTATAGACAAAAATGTGTATTTCTTAAAAATAATTTTTTTATATTTTTTTGAATTCCAAAATAACTGAAAATCAAAGAAAAAGAAAAAAAATAAAGTGGCCCACCTGAAGGGAGAGAGAGAGGGCTGGAAAAGAGAACAATTTCAAGGAGCTTTGTCGGCAAAAGCCGAAAAATTCGGTCGCTTATACAGCGATTTAAACCAACAAATCTAAACAAAGATTCCCAAATGATTTGGGAAAATACTCCGTTAAATAGATAGATATCTATTTGAGGATGGGAAGATACCCCGTTAAACATGGTCTTAGTATGACTTTTTGGTATTTTTCCTTTTTTTTTTTTTTGTGTTGAATTGGGTCAATTGATTTAATCAGTTCATGTGTTCAATTTGTGTTGGATCGATCCTCACAAGGATTGTGGATATTTTGAATGGTTTGATTAGTTTCCTAAACGAGCAATTGACGTAATCAATGAAGCTAAGGATGAGACAAATGATTTGCAAATGAGAATGTCAAAGATGGAAATAAAGTTACGAATCTCATAATTCGTGAAGACGATGCATCGTTCCATGTCCCACCATCAACGCATAAACTCAAATAACTTATATACAATGCACAAGTAAATATTTACTTGCAATGAAATCAAATAGGAACCAAGTGAACTCGTCCAATGTCAAGTAGGTGTATTACTCCACTACAATTCACACGATTATGCATAGAGTTGCTATAATCACAAGATCACGTATAGAGCCCATATTGAGTCTCTAAATAACAAGTGTCAAGTATGTACACTTAAATCAATCAAAGTTCCAAAAGCTAGTAGACTTAGTCAAATGGATTCTTGTAGACACCCCAATTTCGTACCCCTGGTATGTGACATGACATAAAATATCAAGACATATTAAAACATTAACAAATGTCAAGTTATAGGGTCGAAAACGCAAAAGGACAAAGCAGGATGCGCAAAAGAGTGAAATGCAGGGTTCAAAGCGTCAAAAATTGAAACTATGAATAGTAATGGCACCACCCACACCAAGTCTTGGCATGGCGCCAAGAATGGGCTTGGTGGCGCCCAAACTGGGCTTCCCGGCTCCCAGTTTCTTCACAGACCACTGTTCCTTCGCCGTAAAGTCCAATTGTGTCTGCGGCTGGTACAATCGATCGATGCACGAAGAGTAAAATCTAATTCCTTCGATGTCCCTTCTCCAGCCTATAAATAGAGGCTTCGGGGTCGACCTTCAGTACACCAATTCATCCGCAAAACTCTCCGCGTCCTCGTTACGCTAAAGAAATAGAGAGCGAAGTGAGATAGTGAGCGATCACCTCAAAGCCTCGAAACCCTGCCAAACCTCCTCCAAACACAAAACCAACCGGTAGAAGTGAGCCATAGCCCCCAGCTAGGTATCCACCTTATTTCCCCGGCCCAAAAACCATAAAGTAATCCGTTACTCTGCCCGATTAATAGGCTGAAAACCAACCCATATAAGCCGTTATTCCGCCCAACCAAATAAGCCAAAATCACCACAAATAAGCCGTCATTCTGCCCGAGTGAATAAGCCAAAATCACCACAAATAAGCCGTCATTCTGCCCGAGTGAATAAGCCAAAATCACCACAAATAAGCCGTCACTCTACCCAAATCACAGCAGCAGCAGCAATAAAAGACTCCCTCTCCCGAGAAGGACAGAGCGAGCACACTCCGCTCTAAAAGGTAATAGCCTTTAAGGGCGTTTTATTTATAAAGTTGTTATTCAAAATTCGGCTCAATGTAGCAATTATAAGCCGTTGTGCTGCCCGGATTAGATTAGGAAATATTATGTAAAAGAGCCATTATAATGGCCAAATGTTTTTAAATATATTTGTAATTATTGTAAGGAAATGGCTGCAAGTCCGTAAATAATGTAGCCACGGATGTACTTGTTTTATTTTCCTGTCTTTTAATGTTTTATTCATTTGCTAAATAAATATAACAATAAGCATACTTTAGCCAAAAACTATTTTGAGACCGAAAGGGCGAGTTGGGTGCCTAGCACCTTCCCAACTCGTAACTTAGCCTCTGAACCCATTTTCTATCTCTGGTTTTCTTTTTTTCTGGTTTTGCTTTATTTTGCCTTAAAATAAAGATGACGACTCTAAAATATTTTGGATCAGTGGGGCCTCGCAACATCTTTCCTTGCACTTTTCCGTTTTCCCCTAAAAAAGGGAAAATGAGAATAGAAAGATGATGTATTCTTATATCCTGGTATCCCCTAAACAAGGGATAACTTGATGTAGAAAACCCAAAGCACCCATAGTGATCCGAAATAGGCCATAAGACTATTTTCATAAAATCCATAGTGGGGGCGCCGGAACATTCCTTCCTTACACTTTCCCGTTTTCCCCTAAAAAAAGGGAGAATAGGAATGGAATAGTGATGCATTCCTATATCCTGGTATCCCTTAAAAAAGGGATAACTTGACATAGAAAAACCCAAAGCTCCCATATTGGATCAAAAATCCACTAAAGGCAACCGAGGCGCATTCAAACGCGCTATTCTGACAGCACTCCTCTCGCACTTTTGATTTCGTCCTCCCCTAAAAAAAGGGAGGGTGGAACGAGAGCAGTGGATGTCCCGCATCCGCACGTACGCGCACCCCTATCCAAGGGTGCGCGGGGCGCGGGCGCATTTCCCGGGAACCCACAATTCTAAATATCGTAGGATCTCACCACAATCCTCGTAAGGTCCAATTGTTCCTTAAACTCAACTCCGTTTAGTCTTTACTACAGTTCATCTCAAATAGGGTATAAATGCTATATGCATTTCTAGCCCTTTCTATGTTCTCGGTTCAAGCTTAGTTATGTTCTCGTTTCGTTTAGGAACCCTAGTTCAACAAGTTCATAATTCCACCTATTAGTGAAATCCAAGTGTAACACGAGTTGACAAATCAAATATCAATTGAACCTTAAAGTATTCAAGAGTAAGTCATGTTTCAAGTCAAGATACACAATATGCTTCATGAGTCATATTATCAAACAACATAGAGGATTCAATCCTTAACAAATATAACAATTATGCTTTCATAGTCATAATATCGAATAAGCATAGAAGATCATTTTCTAGCATTAACCAAGCTAAGTTAGTAACTTAACCGATAACCCATCCTATATTCTCCAAGACTACTTTGATAGCCTAGTGTAGACACACCCCAAATTCGTACCCCTAATTTATATATGTACCAAAAAGTATAATTTATAATTATACTAAATGGACTAACAAATGTTAAGTTTCTGTTAAGTTTTCGTTAACTTTTAGGGGGTTCAAAGTGTCAAAGGACAAAACAAGAAACAAATCAGAGAGCAGAAGGGGGGAAAGTGTCAAGAAAAGAGGAAAAGAAATAGGCGTTGCCTATTACAATAATGGGTGTTGCGCCCCATTTTGTAATAGGGGGCAGGGCGCCCATTTCTGTTTTGTGTGTCTTCAGTTTTCTTCTTTGGTACAATTCCTTCAGCGTAGGGTACATCCACTTCAAGTACAAATGCAAAATATCTTTTCTTCCTTCGAGGTTAAGTCTGCTCCTTCGCCTATAAATATAGGCCTCCTTCAGTGCAAAAAAGAGACGGAAGAACAGAGAACACTGAAGAAATTATACGCAGTTAATTTTTAGATAAATCCAAGAGTGCTATCAAGCTGCTAGAATCCCTCCGAAATACTTATACACACCGGCCAAAGATAAACCTAATTAACCAATTAGGTTCCCGTCCTATTTAACTGGTTCCAACAAGCAAAAGCAAGCAAGCAATCAAGCAAAAGCAAGCGCATCACTTCGAAATATCAAGCAAAACAAGCGGTATCAAGTCAACAAATACAAGCCCGAATTGAAAAGCAACAAATCGACAACACACAAACAAAACAAAAAGACTTCCCTTTCTCTAAAGGACATGGGAAACACATGTAGACCACCTAGTGGGCTTAAGCCAAGGCATACCGGGTTCAGACACTCACGTTCCAAGAAGTAAGTTCTATCCCTATAGTTATTTATTATAATATATAACTTAAATATAGATATCTAAGTAAGTTTCATTTCTGTTTATACTTTAATATATAAATAATTAAAATATAGATATGTAATTAGTTTCTTTCCAGTATTTACTTTAATATAATAATAGTTATAATTTCTTTTTATTTAATTAGTTTCTTTTCATGTTTGTACTTTAATGTAGAAATAGTTATAGTTTCTTTATGTTTAAATTAGTTTCCTTTCCGTTCCTACTTTAATGTAATAATAGTTGCATTTTCTTTCTATGTAATTAAGTTTCCTTTCCGTTTCTACTTTAATGTAATAATAGTTACATTTTCTTCCTATTTAAATTAGTTTTCTTTCCGTTCTTACTTTAATGTAATAATATTTACATTTTCTTTCTGTTTAAATTAGTCTCTTTTATGTTCTTACTTTAAATGTAATAATATTTATATTTTCCTTCTATTTTAATTAATTTCTTTTCTGTCTTTCCTTTAATGTAAAGTAGTTATAATTTATGGCAGTTTAATTAGTTTCTTTTCCGCACATACTTTAAATATATAAATAATTATGTTTCTCATTATTTAATAAGTTTCTTTCCTACTTATGCATGTAAATATAAATAAAGTTTGTACTAGCATAGATATTTTATTCTTAAAATAGCTTACAAAAATATTGTAATTATTATCCAGTTATATTATTTCAGTTGTAATTGTTCTTCCTCTTCTTTAGTAAGTGTAATATAACTTTTCTTTATTTCTTTTTTATATATAAATATATTTTTCTAAACAAAAGTGTATAAAATAAAACGAGCATATTGACGAACCCATTGTGAGACCGAAATGGCGGGTTGAGTGTCTAACTCCTTCCTAACTCGTAAGTTAGTCCCCGAACCTATATATTCTGGTATTTTTTGTTTTCTCTGTTTAACCATAAAATAGAGGTGACGACTCTGTAACACATTTTTGAGTCCACAAATGAGGCTGAACGTATTCCACGTGCTCAAAGTTTTGAAACCACCCCATTTTTTCAGTAGCGTGGACCGGTGTAGAACGGGGTAATCATATCTAGGATCATTGATTAACAATGTTATACTCACCACAACTCTTCTTAGCATGATGATTCATCCTATATTCCAAATCTATTAAAGTTTGTGCATTGGTCACAAACGATCCTTGTCATGTTCAAGTCCTTAGAATCACATGATAGATATAGCATTACAATACTATGAGACCTCATTGAGGTTCTCTAAACGTTAAGTATCAGGGTAAATACTTAGAGTATGGTCAAGATTCTCAGGGTGTCCGAGCAATACTATTTAGCAAGGCCAAGACAACATAAGCGAGTCGTAGATAACAACTTGGTTACCTTCATGACTTTACAAGTAAACTCTATATATAAATAAACTGCTAAGACATATACTCTCTAATTTCATTCCATGAAAGGATTCTCTAATTCACCATCTCGGATTCCTCAAGATGTCTACTAGATTCCCAAACAAGGTCTCTAACAAGTCAATGTGCATTCTTGCACACAAGGTGACTCTAGTGAGTTGGAATTCCCAACATCATTAATTAACCCTAAATCCCTAGGGTCCAAAACAAGGGTATATTATATCATTACATGTCTCGGGACTTCGATTGAAGTCCTAACGTATCAATAATCACATATCACACACAAACCTTTTCAACGTCTTTCACTCGAGATCACACGTTTCTGACTCGAACATTCCCAAAACCCATAAGACATCATCCTAGAGTCATATAAACCATGTCAAACCCTTTTATGACTTCGTTGAGCCAAGACACTAAGCTTCATAAACTAGGTCATGGAACATAGCATGAAAGTCATCAACAAATCGGGTCATCAAACCCTTAAGCTAGGGATTTAGACTCTAAAACCCTTAAACAACCACCCTCAATTCATTCTGTTAGAGATTAATTTATTGACTCTTTTTAATTATTTACAAATTAATCTATTATTAGTTTTGTCTTTCTTGATTGTTACAAATTATTTATTAAAGTTTATATATCTTTATGGTCTATATTTTTCAAGCATATTTATATAGTTAGAATGATAAAAGTTTGTTTTTTTTAATTGATTATATAGTTAGAATATATTGTTTAGATTGTTTTAGCATTCTTATTATTTATCTTGGTTAAATGTTTTTGTATTATACCTTTAATAAAAAGGATATTTCAGAGATTTTGTATTTAGGGTTGTATATATTATTTCGTGTTCCTAGGGCTGTGTCGTGTTTTCTCGTACACGGCTGCCCTATGGCTAACCCTTTTATTAATGGTATAGAATCTATGTAAATATGGTAAGTAGATATTACTTTGTATAAGAGTCCTTATTTAATACACTAACCTACTAATTGTTTATGGTAAGTATGTTTTCTTGTTGTACAAGGATTCTAGGTACTCGTGGTGGATATAAATACAAGAGGGCATTCACAATTAAAGATGACGGAAGTAACAATTTAGAACAGAGAACACAATATAGAGAAGAGAGAAAAGAGATCAAAGAATTGTTGTTGTATTCTGAATGTACTGTTGAATGATCATAGCCGTCATTCATTCTGTCACCAACACAGTTTTCTATTTACACCTCTTACTATTTTGTTAAAAGCTTTTTAGTGTATATCAGTCTAGGTAGTCTGAGGTGTTTATATTATTCAACGTCATATTTGAATCGTATAGAGCTTTTCATAAATTTCAATGAGTTAGTCTTTCGAGCTGTATCAAGGTTAAACATATATTTTACTAATAGAATATTTTTAGCCATGAGGCTCAATCAATAAGTGATTTACTTATTGATCAAAAGTTATCTCTTGTGTTTTGTTTCTCTTTACTTCCCTTTTACTGTTTTATTTTATTTATTTCTGCTGCTTTCAAAACTTTAATGATCTCTTCAATGAACTTTTCATTGAGCACTTCATTGACATTTTTCTTTTAAATGTGTTTATTAAACTTTCTGTTCTATTTTTCTTTGTTTTTGTTTTTGTTTTGTTTTTATTTACTGTTTATTAGTTAATCTTTATAGTTCTAGCTACAATCAAACTTTCAATTGGTATCAAAGCCAACTCTTGACGTACAAATAAAAGGTCCTTTCTGATTGTAGCCAAGATGAATTATGGGTATGTCAAGGTTCCTATTCTTTATGGTACCAATTACCAAAGTTGGAAAAATCCTATGAGTATGTATATCAAATCAATTGATAGACGTGCTTGGCATACTGCCCTTAATGGTTGGTTAACCCCTTTAGATAATAAAAGTTTGTTGCCCTTACCTAAAAAGGATTGGTCTAAAGAAGATCGTGTTCTTACCAACTTAAATGATAATGCTAGAAGAGCTATTTGCAAATTTCTTAAAGTTTCTATGTTCAGATTTGTAGAAACTCACATATCTTAGATTTACTTAAAATCATTAAGTTAAAGTCAGCTAGTTTAAAAACTTGTCCAATGTTGGAATATGCTTCTTGATAATCAAATTATCTTGTTGCATATCCCTAATATTTTGATTAGTGTGGCAGCTTGTTTGACAACACATAGGTCTAAGATTAGGTCGTCCTAGTCTAGTCCTAACCTCCTTATAGATGATTGAGCAGAACAGCACCTCATATGCACAAAGCACCAGCAGATTTGCTGAAGTCTCAAAAGGCTCTTCACAAAACTCGTCACCGGCAGACTTGTTGAATGCACTAAAGGACACCCTGAAGACTCGCCACCAGCAGACGTGCTACTGTGACAAAGTCTCAAAGGATTCCTCACCAGCAAACTTGTCAAGTGCATCTCAAAGACACCTTGAAGACCCATCAACAGATTTGTCACAGTTTGAATGTTCACATTAACAAGCAGCAGCCTTTCTCTCAAGATAGACTCACCCTTGAACATCAGACCAGCAGACCTTATTCTACACGTGCTTCAGAGAAGTCAAGACTGCAGCAGATCAAGGCAAAAGACAAAAGTATTCAGGATTCAAGAGCCGTTCAAATCCTCGTGAAGCATGACATCATTAATACTGCAAGATCTTTTCTCTCTCCTGAGATTTGTAAAAAAAAATCACTTTATTGGACAGATCACTCAGACAGTGCATCAGACGTCAGACATACTTTTCAGGAACCTATCAATGACGGTCTGACAGGCAACCAGTTCAGGACCTTAAAGACAAAAACTTTATCCATCGATCAAAGGTCCAACTGAACAACACATTGTGGGGTTCCCGGGTCGTGCCCGCGCCCCGTGCGCCCTTGGTTAGGGGTGCGCGTACGTACGGATGCGAGACACCACTGCTCTCGTTCCACCCTCCCTTGTTTAGGGGAAGACGAAATCAAAAGTGCGAGAGGAGTGCTGTCTATGTTAGCGCGTTGGAATGCGCCTCGGTTGCCTTTAGTGGATTTTTTATCCAATATGGGAACTTATGGTTTCCCGCATCAAGTTATCCCTTTTTTAGGGGATACCAGGATAGGGGAATGCATTACCCTTTCATTCCCATTTTTCCTTTTTTAGGGGAAAACGGAAAAGTGCAAAAAAGGATATTGCGACGGCCCCACTATGGATTTTATTAAAAATAGCCTTATGGCCCGTTTCAGATCACTATGACAGCTTTGGGTTTCCCGCATCAAGTTATCCCTTTTTTAGGGGATATCAGGATATGGGAATACATCACCCTTCCATTCTCATTCTCCCTTTTTTAGGGGAGAACGTAAAAGTGCAAAGAAGGAGTGTTGCGAGGCCCCACTGGATCCAAAAAGTTTAGAGTCACCATCTTTATTTTAAGACAAAAATAAAGCAAAACCAGAAAAAGAAAGATAAACCAGAGAAAAAGAAACGGGTTCGAAGGCTAAGTTACGAGTTGGGAAGGTGCTAGGCACCCAACTCGCCCTTTCGATCTCAAAAGTGGTTTTTGGCTGAAGTATTCTTATTGTTATATTTATTTAGCAAATGAATAAAGCATTAAAAGACAGAAAATTAAAGCAAATACATCTGTGGCTACATTATTTACGGACTTGCAGTCATTTCCTTACAATAATTACAAATGTATTTAAAAATATTTGGCCATTATAACGACTCTTTTACATAATATTTCCTATTCTAATCCGGGCAGCACAACAGCTCATATCGACTACATTGTGCCGGATTTAAATAACAAATTTAAATAATAAATGAACGGAAAAGTAAATAAATAAATAAAATAACGCCCTTAAAGGCTTTTACCTTTTAGAGCGGTAGTGCGCTCGCTCTGTCCTTCAGGGAGATGGAGTCTTTTTTTGTTGTTGTTTGTTGTGTGGTTGTTGTTTTGATTTGGGCAGAGTGACTACTTATTTTGGAAGGTTTTGGCTCGTTTGCTCGGGCAGAGTGACGACTTATTTTGGTAGGTTTTGGCCTTTTTGGTTGGGCGGAATAACGGCTTAGTTTTTATGTTTTTCAGCTCATTACTCGGGCAGAGTAACGACTTACTTTGGGATTTTTGGGTCGGGAAAGTGAGGTGGATACCTAACTACTAGGCTAGGGATCACTTATAACCGGTGGATTTAAGTTTTGGCGGAGTTTGGACGGGGTTAGGAGACTTTTAGTGGGCTACACTCACTTATCTCACACCTCTCACTAATATTTTTCTCTCGGCGTCGAAGGAACGCAGAGAGAGAGAGACAGAGCTTCGTTGATCGATTTCTGAATGATTTGTGAACACTGAATGAGGGAGCCCAGCACCTTTATTTATAGGTGGGACGAGGGAGTCATCGGGCATTTCCTGATTTCTTCAGCGAGCTCAAGCACCGTGTACGCCGACCTTCACAGCTTGTACAATGCGTTAAGTCTGAGTGCTACAGTAGCACCCTTGGTGCGGCATTATCCCCCTCTTGGCGCGGCGCCCAGCCTTCTTTTAGGCCGCGCCAAGCTACTATTGAAGTTCCATTTTTGGCACTTTCACCCCTCGCAATTCACTGTTTTGCGCATCCTGCTTTGCCTTTCGCATTTTTAACTCATGTAACTTGACATTTGTTAAGTTTGAACAGTTCTTGATATCACATGTCAGAGTCACATACCAGGGGTACGAAATTGGGGTGTCTACACACATCTATATCCAGCGGATTTCAACATTCAACATTTCTAACAGATAGAAATTGTATCTTCAAAATCTCAATGATCATCTTGACAATGATGAATATAAAAAGAAATATCTCTTCTACTCTCAAGAGAGTGACGATGAACAAAGAGACAATAAAAAAAGGTCTCTGAACCTACATCAAGAACCTTGAAGAAGAAAAGAGATCGACAATGAGATCATCTTCACCAACGCATCTCAGATCTCTACATCCTAGTTGCAGTGAACCTACGCAGACCTTAGTAACTCATCTTCTGTGAATTTCTAGGAAGAATCATCTTGAAGAAGTGAAGAGAGATCAGAGATCATCTACAGTCAAGATTCTCGTCTTGGTCAAGAACCCAGTTCTTGATTTGAGTTCTTCATCCTTCTTCGAAGAACTCAGCCTTTAGCGGAAGCTTCAGAAACCTATATCTAAAGCTAAAGGTCAAGTCATTGATCAATTTGAAGATCAACCCAGATGTTGCCTAAAGAAGATGAAGAGTTGTCTGTACATATTACATTCATATCTTCATATTTGTACTTCGATACAAATGCTGTTGATTGTGTAATAATCAATCATCTTAGGAGGTCGAGTGTTATGCACTCATTCATTCAGATATTTATTATCTGAACGAATAACCTTAGTGTCTTCTCATCACTGTTTCTCATCTGGTCTCATAGTGTCCTTTGTACTTAAGAGTTTGTCTATAAACGATTAAGTACAAAATTAGGGGACTGATGAAGATGAGAACATATATTTTCATAGAGAGTCTAGGTTGATGTAATATGTAATTTATCCTTGAATAAATTCAGATGTTCTTTAAATTATTCATCTTCCAATCTTTATCTCTCTATGTCGTTTTAATAAACTGTTTTATCTTTTGAACAACCACATCTTCAATGACTTCCTAAAACCTGCATTTTGGAAGAAGGATTAAGTATGTTGTTGTTCTAATCATTTAATCGTGTACAGCTACTTAAGACTTCTTAAAACTTAAGCCTAATATTTCCGCTGCATAGACCTTTTCTAAAACAGGCTTTTGTTTTACTAAACGGTTCACCAGCAGAGTTCATAACTCTGCTAAGAGCAAGTCTTCTGTTCTGTTCTGTTCTAAACTAACAGCAGACATACTCTATAAATCAACTGTTTATACCACTGAAATCTATACTTCATGAATACCTAAAAGAAAAGTTTTAATGCGGTATCATAGGCTATTCACCCCCCCCCTCTATCCTATTTGAGCTTTATTGCGGACCAAAATCCAAAATCCTTAAGTCGGTTTTAAACTTAGACTTTGTAACAAGTCTAAATCTATCTGTTGAAATATTCAGCAGATAAGATATCCTCAGTTGTTTATACAACAGATACCCTTTTGACTTTGCTTGGCAGCCTACATTCTAGTTTTATTATATCTATCTAAAGCATAAGTCATCAGCAGATAGCAGCTGCTGATACACAATGTCAGAACCTGCTTATACTCTAAATTTCTACCTGCTGAAAACACTGTAGTCATTTGAAAAAGATCTAACCTTCATGCGCTTAGTATAAAACATTATTTTGGTAAACTTTTTCAAACAAAAGAACTATTCACATGTCATATCATATAAGACTTTCGTGTATGTCATAAATGTTCTTTGTATAAGCATACCTAGCTAACAACTCTCTTTAATATTTCATGCTAGGAAATACTCTTTGTCTCTTACAGTTGATCGATGTCTTATTTTAATTATTTTCCTTGCAAGTGGACAAGACTATTGGAGAATAGTTTTGGGAAGCAAGGGTTGAACCACAGAGACGAGAAGATCACAGATAGTACGATTTATTGATAGCAAATTATTAATCTAAGGGGGTTTTTATATTAATTATATTCTAAACTAATTATTATTACTCTGGTGTTTAACTAATTAGCAGCAATTACAATTTATGAAGATCTTATGGCGGATGGAAATCTAGGATTCGGGTTTCACTTATATCTCATCTATGCTTATTTTAATAAATTATCATTCAATCTCTTGGGTTCGTTCACAAAATATAGATATAGCCTGTTGAATTACCGTTCAGTCTCCATCTTCAAATAATCCATCCATTCTATATCCTAGGCACAAGAACATATGATCTAACTGTCACTTAGGTCATATATGGAACCTGACCCTAACTTATCACTCTCGTGCATCAATAGGTTCAATTTATTGTGATGGTGAGTCAGTGTACGACATATGAAGATTGATCATGTAGTTATCCGCACCTCTAGGCCTTTATTATTCACGATTACATTCATTTGTTCAAAGTGAAATAATAGAGGGATTGATAAACACCACAATCAACAAGAATTGAATGAATAAAAATATAGATCAAAGCATAGATTCGATACAAGTTACCTCCCACCTCCTAGATTAATGAAGATTTAGTTCATCCTTGAAGATGAACGGCACATGGAGATGATTGAATACATGAATCGATCTTCAATACTTGAAATTACAACAACTAATTATATTATACAACCTAAAATCTATTCTAAAGCTATAGAAAACTACTTTCTAGCCGTCCTAATGCCTTGGCTACCGGCATCTATTTATACCATGGAGTTGTAGGGCGATTAGATCTCTTGGCCTGAAGTGAAAACGCAATTTCTGGCATTCTGACCACATTGCGATCGCAAGGTATAAAGCACCTTGCGTCCGCAAGGTCTTCAGTTTTTCCGGGGCTTTGTTTCTGGAGTTTCTGCCTACCTTGCAGAGGCAAGGTAGATTGCACCTTGCGACCGCAAGGTGCCCAGTTTGGTCTTCTTCGTTTCTTCTTCAATTTCACACTATGGCCCTTTCTTGAAATTTTCACCAAAAAGCTTTATAATTTGTATACTTTCACCTAAAGCCCTGAAACTCATAAAATCACTGAAAAACACACATCAGTAGCCAAAAACCTCGTGGAATCGCTCAATTTAAGTCATAGAAGTATAGGAAATCGACGTATAAAATACATCGATCAACAGTCTTCCAGAATTTTTGGGCATTCAATGGAACATAATTTCATCAAGAAATTCAAGATTCAACCTCGCTCTCTCAAATAGCTACAATTCTGGATATTTCTATAAAGCGTTTGAAACAAGGATTGAAGAAGACATTTTTGCAATATTACGTGCTCAAGCTTTCATAAATCAAATTTTCTCTACAGCACTCAAAAGAGACAAACTAATCGAAGTTCTCATTCAAACCAATAACTTCAAATCTTTCCTTGAAGAGCTTCTTCTCCAAAACATTACTAGACAATTTCTTTCATAATTATTTTTTTCTAATTTCTATTTTGAGCAATCTCTGATTCTCTGTTCCGTTATTCTTTCAAATCCTTAAAGGATCACAAATTGTTGCACGAGTCTGATTCTTGCTAGATCAAACTCCTCAAACATTGATTTTGTTGTACACTGATCCATTAGTGAGCACTTAGCATATATATAATCTTAGTGCACTTCAAAATCCAAGTTTGACCAACTTGGTAGTGGAAGTAGCAGTTTTAACACTGTGAACCACTCCAAATACTGTGTTCTGTCTACCTACTATTTTTACTGTTTACAACACTTAAACAACTTCTATGTACTTAAGTGTTCAACAGTTAATGTCTTGAGTTCTTTACATAATTGATATTATATATTGTTCTTCAATTCAGTCTTTATACTTAAGTGATCAAAAGAAAACAAAACAAAATCAAACTATTTTAAGTTCAGCAACTGCTACTGCTGATTTTACATCAGCTACTGAAAACTTATCTTTTCCGCTGCATCTTTTTGAAGGTTTTCAAAATAACCCTTAAAGTTTTGAAAAGGCTATTCACCCCCCTCTAGCCTTATTTCGTTGCCATCTGGACTTATAAGATTAATTACCAATTTCTTTTCTGCCAAGGATACATGGGATGCTTTTCAAAGTCATTGTGAAGGACCTAAAAATTTGAGGTGAACTAAGTGTTTTAGACTTCAAACCAAATTTGAAAATTTGAGAATGGAAGAAAACAAGAGTATTACTTCTATAGTTTTAGAATTCTTGATCTTTCCAAAGCTTTACAATCCCTAGGAGATGAAGTCTCAAATGAAAGGATGGTGCACAAAATTTCGAGATCCCTTCCTGAAAAATTCAATCTTAAAATATCGGGAAAATTATGTTTTTAACCATCGTACTATTGCCATCTACCCGATTTTACCAACCACATTTCATAACTCTCAAATTGATCAATGTACTATATAAGTTAGTACGTTATGGTCATGTCATTAACATCTCATCCAATTTCGTAACAGAGGTGTTAATGTCGACTAACAGAGAGATTTTATGAGGGGTATTTTTGTCCATCTAAATGAAAATTATCTTTTTGACCATCATACTATTGCCAGCTACCCAGCTCTGTCTTTATATTTTCATTTAGATGGACAAAAATACCCGCATAAAATCCATCTGTTAGTCGACATTAATACCTCTGTTACGAAATTGGAAGAGATGTTAATGGCATAGACCACAACATACCAACTTATTTAGTACATTGGTTAATTTGAGAGTTATGAAATGTGATTGGTCAAATCAGGTAGCTGGTAATAGTACGATGGTCAAAAAGATCATTTTCCCTAAAATATCTGAGTTGGAATTTTTTTTGAAAAACATCTACTATTACTTTTGATTTGCTCATTCATAGTCTTAATGATTTTGAATCCTATATATCTTTCCCAACAACTCGATATTTCAAAAGAAATTGATGTCCTAGAAGCTCAGACTAACAAGGATGAAGAGCTTGTTGATACTTGTAATGATATGAGCAAGATGGAATTGAATAAGAATATTGATGCATTAATCATTCAAAATTTTGAAAAACATCTTAACATGAAGAAGAAGAAGAAGAAGTAACTCTTCAAGAAGGACTAAAGACCCTCAATCCAAAAGTAAGTATTCTTCATCTATAGTGGAAGATATTCAAGATCTTAGTAGTCCCTCTACTAATGAAAACAAGGTAAACCACTGTGATATCATGCAAAAAGATCCTTACAATGTTTTTGTTCAAAATGATAAATCCTTACAAAAAAAAAATGATACAAGTTTTGATAAAGAAAATGAAGCTATATTAAGAAATATTCATAATTACTTTTTTACAAGTAAATATTCTTTGCTTCAACTCTCATATTGACTTACAATAAATTGTTACACAAAATGCTTTGGATTGTCCTTTTAAAAAGAAGTTTTCTCAACAAACTATTTTCAATAATGAAAAATTCGAACAACATGGTTCTAAAATAATTCTAAAAAATGTTGCTATTTATTCTGAAAAGTTTTGGTTAGATGTTTTGAATAATAATTGTTTGATTATTGTCCATAACAGTTTCTGGTACAATTTATGACATTAAGAACAATGTTCAAGTTTAATGAAGTCTCCGATGAAAGGTCATTGGAAACCTCATCTATCTGTTTCTACCAAAACTGTTTGGAATACTATCTCTTCTGTCTCGATATCTCGTTTCACTAACACGGCAGGTACTGAACATATCTTTAAGAAAAGGATATCAAGAAAGGGTAATGCTAGGGCCACTCTAATAGCACTCAATTTTGGGTACCAAATGATGTGGCATCTTATGTGTCATATTGTTAACATAACTTTTTAATTTATAGTGGAGCCCATAAAATGCCAAATAAGATGACACATTGGAAACCACATCATTTGGTGCACAAATTTGAGTGCTTATTGAGTGGCTCTAGCATTGCTCATCAAGAAATACAAAGTCTGAATACCTTGATAAAAGACAAGATAGTCTAGCTTGTGAAATTGTTTACAATAATAAAAGTTATTGGAAGGTAAGTATGAAATTGTTTACAAAATCACATAATACCTATTATATTCCTAATTGTGATCATAGACCTCTTATAAATGTTTTACTATATGAAAATATTATTCCTAAGGAAAATCAGTCATTTTGGTATTTTGTATGGAATAATTTCTCTAATCAAGTTGCCTATAATATTTTATGTTGTTTTTATTACACATGTTGTTTCTCATTTGTATCTTGATTTACATCTGTTCATACATTACATTAGGTTCTATGCTTAGTGGCTAATTGGGCTGCGTATCAATTGACGTGGCAACTATGTATAGAACTTTGCCTTGAGAATAGTTTTGTAGGCTTCACAGGTTCAGCGGAAGACATCAGCTGAAGGCTTCACTGGAAGGCTTCATTCAGCATCCAGCGGCAGACCTTGTCTGCACTTGTTCAAGCATGACGTGTCCAGTCACCAAGCCTTTAGTGGATTAATTAAATTCAACATTTATCAGTTTGAATTTAATTTAAACAAATCCTTCATCAACACTTGACTTCTCAGACACGCCTATCCAGCTTTCCGAAAAGCATGAAGACTTTCGCTTCCTGAAAAGTGACAGAGCTGGTGAACAGACTGACACTTCAGATTGTACCAACTATTGCAGGTCTGCAACTCTGATTGCTCACCTACCAGTTGCTGCAAGCCTGCAACAACTCTGCACCATTCCCTGCTCAGCATCAGTGAAGATGAAATCAACAAAGTCAGCTCCATGCATTTAATGCATTCAACCTAATAGAGCTGTTACTCTTCGTCTTCTCCAACAGATCTCAAGAATGCCCCAGCTATAAATACTGCCATTAGAGACTGAAGAAAACAATGCTCTGAAATTCTCCAACAACATAAAGTCTTATATACTCAGTGCATTCAAGAGATCATAAACTGATCAACGAAGTCCTCAACAACAACAAGAAGATCTACATCAACACTTTATCTTTAACTTCTTATTGTTGTTCCTCATTTTATTCTTCTGTACAATTGAATATTCTGTTTGTCCATATACTCAATTCCCAAACCCCCAAACACAAATCAAATATTTTATACACAATCCATTGGACTTCTTTGTAATAGAACTAGTGGAAAACATAGTGCACATTTAAATCCAAGGTTGACTGCCTTGGTGGTGAACGTAGCACTCTTTATAGTGCGAACCATCTCAAAATACTTGTGTTCTTTCATTACTATTGCTTAATGCTTTATACTGTTTCATATCTCTTAACTTATCGCTTCAAACAGTAGACTATAGTATTCAGCAAAGTCTACCGGTAGTGCTTCACCGGCAGACTTGAACTATTTTCCTTACAAGACTTCCGCTACTTCAATATTTTCAATAGATTGCAAGTGTTTGTTTTAGGAATTTATACGAAAAGTTTTAAGTGTCTAATAAGTTATTCAACCCCCCCCCTTCTAGCTTATTATTGTGCCATTTGGAACTAACAACATATAGTTGATAAAGATGGAAATTATGTTGTTATGTTGAAAACTAAAAATAAAACTCCTATAAATCACAGAAATAATTTATCAAATGAATGTTCACTTATGTTTCTTAGATCTTTGAGGATTTATGAATTACACTATGACACATGAGATATTTGGGATGATGATCACTGTACTTATATATCAAAATTTAATTATGATACTAAATACAATCTGTATTACATTAGATTGATCTTCACTCGATAGTTATTTGAGATAAATATCTTTCCCTGTGTATGCATTGCACTTGATAATCTTTATGATTTACTTAGCTGTCAAGACATGGGTGAACATGGTTGTTTACATTCTACATAAACCACATGAATTGTGCATTACTTGAGTGTGTCACACCTTGTTGTTACTTTGGTTATCACATGTATATGTAATTCTGTCGTTTTATTTATTTTTGCTTTGTTTATTTTAGGCATATCATTTCGCATTGCACGACTGTTTTCCTATACAATGAGTTTTTGAATGTCATTTCAAAAAAAAAAAAAATTTAAGTTTCAATACTACATAAGAATTGATTTTTTTTTTCTGAAATGGCAATAACCTGCTCTTAATGTTTCCTACAAAAAGTTTATAACTCAGTTGGTGTTGTTTATATCCAATAAAGGAAAGAGCTACCTTTCAAATTTCATAGAAATTTTCTGGCCGGTTCACACACACACACACACACACACACATATATATATATATATATCAGTCTTTGATCTTCAATATTATCTCATTGATTCTGATCATGTGAATAAAAAATTGAGATTACCTATAAAAATTATGAAAGCTACCTACTGGATATATCCTAATTTGTTTTGAGATCAATAGTATCTCTTAATAATAACTTTTTGGAAACATATTCTTAATTTCTAAATGTTTTGACGAAATGAAGTGTCATTGAAGGCTTCATTGTTGGTTAACAGTCTGTATCACAACACTTTTTGATTATACACTTTCATATCTTTTTAGGCATGATCTAAGACATGCATAGTTGGCTACTATGTATTTCTCTCTTGAAAATCAAATGTCATGTATAATTGGATTGAGAAATATACTCTTCTATCTCAAGATGTTTTGATATCAAAATTAATACGAGTTGTGTTTAGAATACTTTTGAAAAGTGCTACATAACTTCATATTAAATCTCAATATTTTTGTGGAGTTCTTAAAAGTAGTATTCGTTTGCCCTAATTGATTTATGATGCTCATGAGTTTTTCTCATTGTTTCTCGTTATTATTTTTTTCAAAATATCTATGGTTACCTATTTCTTCTTCCAATTATATAAATCTTGTTGTGGTTGATTCTATTATGATTGCTAAATCTGAGTATTGTATTTCTTCTAGAAATTCCTCTAACCAATTTTTACCTTCAAATAGTTATTAGTAATAATTTTTGTTTGTTGTATATGTTTGTCCCAAAATAGGCTCAATCTAGGCTAGAAGGGGGGGGGTTGAATAGCCTAGTTATGTTTTTATAAAAACTTTTCGTAAACACTTCTTAATGATTTCTTGAGAGGTTTAAATAGAAGTGTTTAGGCAGCGGAAACAAAGTAGATTCTGAACTATCAAGAGTGTTGTTTAGGTAGTGCAGAATCTGGAACAATTAAACACAAGCAGCTAATAAGAGTAATAAGAACAGTTCGAACAGCACACATGAATTTGAAGTGGTTCGTACTGTGAATAGTACTACATCCACTACCAAAGTGGTTAGCTTTGGATTTTAAAAGTGCACTTGTTTATCCACTAGGTTTATGAGTAAGATCACTAATGGATCGTGTACAAAATGAGTTTTTAACCAAGTGTATAAAGGTGAGAGAGACAATCAATGATTAATTGTTCTCTTCACGTGCAGAATTAAAGAACAGTTTAAAGACAAACTAAATGAAGCTGAAACGAATTTAAGATGGCAGATCTGCAGCTTCAGAGAGTTTGGTGAAGTGTTAGTCCTTGTCCTTTTGATCTCTTGAATGATTGAGTGTTGAAGATGAAGCTTGAGAGTTTAATGTGAAAGAGTTATTTCTTCAGATCTTCAAAACTTGAATAAATACCAGGAAGAGATCTTTGGACCGTTGGACTGAGACAGGGTGAACTGTGTCCAACGTTCTTTTGCATTGATTGCAATTCGGCGCTTTGGGAGATGTAACAGCTACAGTCATCAGAGATGCATTGTGCAGAGAGGACATTCCCAATTTGAGTAAGGTTTCAGATTGCAGGCTCTACAGCTTGGAAAGTCTTCTTAGCCAAAACGGGTAATGTCTTCAGTCATCAGGTTTCAGGAGACAGTCTGGACAGTTGTCATCATGCAGAGTTGACTTCTTGAAAATGAAATTTAATGAAGTCATAAAGACTAGATATTTTCGAAAATATCTAAATAGGTGTACACGTGTCATTATCTTGTGATTTGGCCAAATTTGATTTTCCGGATTTTGAGCAGACTTCAAAGTCTGCTGGTCCTTCAAGGCTGCTGAAGAAGCTAGCAAAACGGCGCCTAAGACTAACATTTAAACAGTTCTAAAAACATTGATTCTAAGACAGTTGCCACACTAATCGGTATGCAGACCTTTTAGCCACTGTACAATAGTATCAGAGGATGACTCAACCAAATCTAGAATTAGGAATCAACAATCTCCTCCTATTTGGTTGATGTCATCATCTCAGCTACTAGCAGACTTTGAATCATGCACTGAGATAATAACATGTCTTAAAGATTTTTATTAAGAGCAGACATGTCTCTAAGAGTAGAAGCCTTAGCAGAGAGATAGCTACTAGACTAAATACTTACAGGAGTAAAGCATTAAGTACTAAGTATAGCAGTGTTCAAATCTTGAGATAAGCATGCACGCAACATATAAAGATTTAAACACGAAGTTTAAATAGAGCAGATAATATCAAGATAAAGCAATTTAAACTTGAAAGAAGCTAAGTCATCTGTGATTAAACAAGTTGTTTAAACATCAGAAGTTTTGGCAAACCACCATAGTTTAAAAACAAAGATACAGAGCAAAATACCAACAGAATCAGAATAGGTTGGGCTGAGTGCGTCGTCGTTCTAAGTAGTCTCCAACCCAGACTCTGATTCTGTCATTCAGGCGTTCTCTGAGTCGGTTCTATTCTTCAATCAGGGCTTGATTCAAAAAGTGAGTAGCTCTCTCCTCCCTGATGGCACCAACCCTACTGCTCACAGCCAGCTCTTGCATCGCCTTGCTCGACTGGCGAAGATCAGTGAAATCAGCAACCTCCCGTCTACGAATAATCGCTCGTGCCATTCCGGTCTTGAGCTCATCGAAGAGGGCACGAATGCTGATCTGCTGAGAGTGCAACATGCCTATCAGAGCAGCCTGTTGATCTTAAACCAGGAACCGGTGAGTAGTGAAAGCTTGAGCAGTGTCATTCACCAGTTGATCAACAATCTTGCCTATGTCAAAGATGGTGGCATGAGTAGCGTTGAGGCCATAGCTGAGCACTTCGATCTGCTGGGCCATAGAGGAGACCGTGTTGTTGAGCTGAGCGAGCTGGTCATTGTTTGCTCGAAGAAGATCCAGAAGGGCAAGATCAGTAGCGTTATGTAGAAGGGAGAAAGGGTTGAGGTTTACGGAGATATGGGTCTAAGAAGGGTTAGGAGCAGGGTGAGGAGAAGAAGATGAAGAAGCAGGTTGGTTAGCAGAGGTTGTAGGTGGAGGAGAAGAGGGTTTGGAATCAATTTCAATGTCAGTGGCTAGGCTACTGACAGAGAAACAAGAAGCAGAAGAGGAAGAAGTGGCTTCTAAGAGGTAGGAGGGAAAAGGATAGTCGGGTAGAAGAATGAAGTTAGGAGGGGAAGTAGAAGGATAGAGAAGGTCTGAAATAGAAAAGAAATCAAATAGAAAGGAATGGGTGGCAGAAGAGATGGAAGGAAAGAGAATTTGGTATAGGTCAGAAGAGATGGAGAATGGAGTGATGTATTGAGAGATAGGAGGGAAGATTTCGGGTAGAAAGGCGGTTTGGTAGAGCAGAGTAGAGATATGAGGGGCAAGAGGAGAGAAGTGTTCTGGCATGGAGAAGGAAGTAGAGGAGGTAGAGGGAGAAGGGTGTGTGAGAAGAGGTACGATGGCTAAGGAGGATTCTGGATGAATGGAGGAGATGGGTTCAGGAGAAGATGGCGGAGAAGGGATAGTGTCGATGGGTTGAGGGGTTGGAGAAGATGGTGTTGGAGCCACAGACTTCTTGCAAAGTCTGCGTTTCTTCTTCTTGGGAACAGGTGAAGAAGGCTCCTCCTCAACAACAGCAGGGGTTGAAGAGGAAGTAGGGGAAGAAGGAGAGGTAGCGGCAGGCTCAATGGCTGGCTCCTCCCCAACAGCAGCAGGGGCTGTTGAAGAAGTGAGTGGAGGGGAGGAAAAAGATATAGGAGAAGAAGGTGGGATGAGAGGGATGAAAGGTTCTGAGGGTTCGGTGCGTTTGGGTTTACGCTTGCGAGAACGGAGGGGAGCAGGATCAGGGCAGCCTCAACTGGTACAGGAGTGGGGGCAGATGGAGCAGCAGTCTTCTTTTTCCTTTTAGCTTGGGGGCCAGCAGGATTAGCAGCAGCAGTGCTTGAAGAGGAAGCAACTTTCCTTCCTCTGGGGTTTGGGGCGACTCCTCCTCAACAGAAGAAGTCTTCTTCTTCTTCGAGGTCGTTGAGGAGCAGGGTCTGAAGCTTTGCTTGAGCAGCCTTCAGCAGCAGCTTCCTTAGAGAGCTTCTTGCTCAGCTGCTTGGCCAGAAATGCATCCACGGTTGTTTCTGGATTGATTTTGATAACTTTCAGTGGAGGGGGGTTCATGGCATGGACAATGACCAGAGGTGGAAGACTTTGTTGAGCTCGTTTCTCATTCTTCAGCTTGTGGTAATTGATGATGAAGGTGCTGGTGAATTGGATGGACTTCTGAACTTTCTTTATTTCAAAATTCAACAGATGCTTCAAAAAGGACCGGTTCGAGCGGAGAAGGCAGTTGATCAGACGGACGAACGACCGTTTCTGTTTGAGAGAGACCTTAACTACTTCTACAACATCACACAGCAGCTCAAAGAGGATCTGAGCCCAGTTGAGTCGAATATTGAGAATGACTGCAGACGTGTATTCCAGCTGGTCTGAAGTCATGATGTCATGGGTGCCATTCTTGAAAATCAGACTCTTGTCAAATAGATGGCTGATGAAGTAGACATCATCTTCGAACAAGGTCCTCTTCATTTTAGCAGCAGCCTCCCTTGGAGTGTTTTCTCCACGCATATAAGACCAAGCAGTGGCCTTTTCAACATCTGTGAGAGAAGTCGGTCCGTCAAATTCCACGCCAATAGTCTTGGCGATCCTGGAAGCAGAGATGGTGACAGAGACTGTTCGGACAACAGCTGAGATAGTAGTTCTGGAGTCATTTATGATATGTGACAGCCCAACCCGGACCCCAATGCGAGATCCCGAGTCGTGCCGTCCAAATAGACAATAACACAAACATGCATAGGTAGGATTATAAAATTCACGTGGCGCAACATCGCATACAAACAACAACTCGGCTACACTTGGCCGGAAAAACAACCTAAAATAAACAAGTCATCGGCGACGTTACAGCCGGAACCCAACAACTACTCCTACAATTATTAACACATGCTTATAATAACCTCAACGGCCACAACATGCCGGAGACAACAACAACAACAACAATTAAACGAGCTTTAGCGGAAGAAAACCGTAGTGAACCATACACATATAAACATGCTCGACATATAAGTCGGCATACCAAAAGATTACAAGTGTTAAGTAGTTAAGTTACAACAACATCAAAACCCCAAGCCAAGTCTACATGACTTGCTTCCCAACGTCCTTTCCAAAATAAAAGGTTAATCAACAAGTCCAAAAGATCAACCTTGCGAATACAACAACCAAAAGTGGAATAAGCGAGTCTATCTCGTAACGTCTCCTCGGCTCGTATCTAAGGAAAGACAAAGCAAACAAATAGGGTAAGTCGAAAGACTTAGTAAGTTACTACAATGCATGTTCATGTTATAGCATGACAGTTATCTCAATTATAATACATGACCATCATATAGCACGTAGCACATTGTTCACATAAGTGCGGGAAATTAAATCATACAAGTAGGATATGATATAGTCACGGCCGCTTCGTAGCTCCTGCAAAACATTCTGTTACTGGTTCGTGCCATCGATGTTATGTGAATTCATCGACTTATACCGAGAATCCTCTCGATCTAGATAGCAAGCCAACGCGACACTTAACCGATACGGCAAGGGGCTACTTCCCCACCGCGCCCACGTGAAGGTGTGTGTGAAGTCCCGTGAGCGGCGATCCATAGCGAGCACGAATCCCATAATTCGTGAAGGCGATGCATCGCCCCACCCCGACTTAGATAAACAAACCAAATAATGCCACTAAACAAACCAAATAATGCCACTCAATGTGATGCACAAGTAGGTATTTACTTGACTAAACCATTCAAAGACCGAATTCGACAAGAGCGAACTCGACCAACCAAGTAGGGTATTAATCTCTACTATAAAATCATATCAAGGCAATTAAATTGCACAAAACCAACCTTTCATAAAAAACTTGTTATAAGCAATCAAACCAAGCTCATACTTGAGTAAACCAATCAAACGGTGTCCAAACTTCGTAGGGATTGAAACTAGAGTTCAACACGTTCAAATATTCCCTAGAGTTGACTCCGTTGAGTCTTTGCTCTAAATTCCCAAATTTGGAGAAATTGAAGCTATGTGCTCCATAACCCAACCTAGGTCAATTCTAGGCTCAACAAGGTATTAAATTCACCAAGGCAATGCAAAGTGATTCATGTATATCATAGAGTCCAAAATTTAGGATAGAACACATAACACTTTCACAACATTTCAAGAAGGCATAAACTAGGGCATTCACATATATCAATACTTCCATGACAAATATAATACATGGCTTTAACATGTTCAAAACCTTAATTAGACAAGATACAAGAGTTTTATAAACTTTCATAGGCAAGAAACCAACCTATACATGCTCCTAACAAGCTCAAAATCTCAACATACAAGAAGATAGCATAGGAAGCATACATGTGCCCTCATTGACCTCAACCACCATAGGCTTTGTTTCCTTAGGGTCAATGAGAACTAAAGGAAGAAGATGAAGAAAGTAACTTACAAGTTATACACCAAAGAAAGCAATGGAAGAAACCAATCGGATGGAAATGCTCCTCTCCTTGAGCTCTACAACTTTAATGAAGGTAGCTTGGGCAAATGATGAATGGATGAGGGAAGACCAAGAGATTAGCTCCAAGAAGCCATGGAAGAGCTAGAGAGAAGATGAAATTCGTTTTTGGAAGAGTGAGGGTGAGAATGAGAGTCAAAAATCTGAAATGTGGTTTATATTGGTCTAATTCTTGAGTGGGACAAGTGTCAACAACTTGTGGTCCCTTTTTAAATCTGATTTGTGGCTTAATTGGTCACTAATGAACTCTTAACTCATCATTAAAAACTAGTTAGGGATGTTAGGACTTAAGTGGGAAGGGTTAGGGAGGTTTAGGATAGGTTTAGATATGGGTTCAAGGGGTACAAATCGTCCAATTCCGAAACAGGGGAAAAAAATCCCGTAACAGACAAGCAGGTGAGGCGGGCACCTCACCCAAGGCCATGCGGCCGCCTCAACTACTGAGGCCATCCTCAAGTTCAGACCACTCTCCAATTGCTCCCTGCATTTGAGGCGGGCGCCTCACCAGGTCCCATGCGGCCGCCTCGGCTCCAGAACCTCTAAAACTTGATCTAAACTTGATCTAAATGGTCCCAAACTTTGGGCAACCATTCTAAGGTCTAACCCTACTCAAAACAAGTCGGAAACACACCGAACAACAACCGAACAAGGTAGAACAAGGCGCGAACCACGCGATTTAATGAACAACGAATCAAACTACAATCAAACACCATTCAAACTAGGATGTCTTGGACATGAAAAAGGTTTGTTTCCACATGATTAAGACCTGAATATAAAGCCAAGAACTCAACGAACACTTCGTACGTCGAAATAGAAGCAAACACGAGCAACGAGAGGAATCGCTAAGGCCAAATTCAACGCGATTAAACCGGCGATTCAACAAACAAGTTTATATGATTCAAAACATGTTATGGACTTCTAGAATGATCTATGAATGATTCTAAGACATTTATAAATCAAGTAAACAAGCTCACAATCAACCAAGAAGGTATAAAGACAAGCATACAATGCACATGAAAGAATACGGGGCGTTACATGATAGCCTTCTGGAAGAACTCTTCAAGGTTGTCAGAGTCGACGCCCTCCAAAGATGAACAAAGGGCGGGATCCCGCATCGGTTCAGTCATCCACAATTTTGACCCCAGAAGCATAAGCACGAACAAATGGTTCGTCGATGCACATTCCAAGGTGATACATGGTGGAGGGAAGTTTCGGAATATCAAGAGCTGAACTCTGAGCCTATTCAGGAACAACAGATGCAGAAGAAGTTCCAGCCTAAAGAATTTCAGCAAACAAATTAGGGCAAAAACTCAAGAACTCGAAATATGAACAAAGTATAGCATTAGGCCCTAGAAATTTCTAGACAACTCATGAAATATCATATACAGGCGGAATATTACTCAGAATACTGAAATCGACAGTGTGTGAACAGTAATAAGTAGATACTACCAGTAATGAACAATAAAATTTGAAGTTCTAAGAGTTAAGGAGCAAAGAGTCACATGAACAGTCAATAATGGTGTAATTACGGATGAAAGTGCGTAAATTTGTGCTTACACTGTGATTACTGAGCTAGGGTTAGAAATTTCTTACCATTGTCGAAGATTTGCAGAAGAGGAAGATGAAAAGGAAGCGAATCTGCAGAATCGACTAACGAACAGGGCGAAGAAAGCAGAAATTCTTAGAGAAAAGAAAGCTTTAGAGAGAGAGAATAGCAAGAGACAGTCTTGTGAAATGAGTTTTTGGCGGTTGAGGGTTTATAAGCGAAAGGGCGTGCCGTCAGTCATAGAGACTTGTGCAATGTCATTAAGTCAGACGCCTTTTTGATGACAAGACTTAATGAATGACGGCTTTTAGGAAAGAGAAGAAAATACCTTTTCATAAATTAACTCAACCAAATTTGAAATCAGTCCCTCACAATTTTCATAAACGTCCCTCTAAAACTTAAAGTTTAGAAAGCTTACATTTTTCTCCCAGTGACTATAAATTCTTGATTTTATTTTTAAAAGTAATAAGTCTGCTTAAGAGAAATTTTCAAGTCTGCTTAAAAGAAATTTTTCAAGTCTACTTAAAAAATTAATTTTGAAATTTCAAATTATTATAATGAAAAATTAATTAAAATTAAATTTAAGCAGTTGGGTCAAGCATACCAAGCTCTCCCCTTAGATAAGCAAACCTGTTTGCTTCTAGAGCTTTGGTGAAGATGTCTGCCAGTTGATGGTCAGTTGAAATATACTTCATGCTAATGTTTCTCTTTTCTACATTGTCCCTTAGAAAGTGATATCGAACATCGATATGCTTTGTCTTGGAGTGCATCACGGGATTGTATGTGATAGAGATTGTTGAGGTGTTATCACACATGATTGGGCAACCGCTACTTTGATGTCGTAGTCTACCAACCGCCGTTTGATCCAAAGCGGTTGACCAGCTACCGCCAGCCTATGTACTGTCAAGGTGGAGTTGGAAACAGATGCTTGTTTCTTGCTAGCCCAGGAGACAAGTCAGTCTCCTAGAAATTGACAAGTTCCACTAGTGCTTTTTCTGTCAATTTGGCAACCAGCATAGTCGGCATCTGAGTAACCAACCAAGTTGAAAGAGGATTCCCTTGGATACCAGATACCTAAGTTGGTGGTATCTGATACATACTTAATGATTCTTTTGGCTGCAGGAAGATGTGACTCACGAGGGTCTGCTTGAAATCTAGCACACACCCCAACAGCATACACTATGTCAGGTCTGCTGGCGGTGAGGTAAAGCAGAGATCCGATTATCCCCCTATAGTGAGTGATATCAACTTTCTTTCCTTGTAAGTCTTTTGTAAGTTTACATTTAGCAGCCATTGGTGTATCAAAGGTGTTTGTTGTTTCCAATCCAAACTTTTTGACAAGATCTTTAGCATACTTGGATTGGCTGATGAATATACCTTTGTTGGATTGTTGAATTTGAAGACCCAAGAAGAATGTGAGTTCTCCCATCATACTCATTTGAAATTTGCCAGTCATGAGCGTTTCAAATCGCTTGCACATCTTCTCATTGGTAGATCCGAAAATAATGTCATCAACGTAAATTTGTACCAGCAGAGAATGTCCTTTGTGCTTAAGAATAAAGAGAGTGGTGTCGATCTTTCCTCGCACAAATCCTTGTTCTACTAAGAATTTGGATAGAGTTTCATACCAGGCCCGAGGAGCTTGCTTAAGACCATAGAGAGCCTTTTTAAGCTTGTAGACGTGAGTTTCTTTTCCTTTCTCCACAAAGCCTGGAGGTTGAGCAACGTAGACCGTTTCTTGAAGATCACCATTTAGAAATGCGCTCTTGACATCCATTTGATATAGCACAAAGTCCTTGTATGTAGCATAGGCTAAGAAGATTCTGATAGCTTCCAATCTTGCTACTGGAGCAAACGTTTCATCATAGTCAATTCCTTCTTCTTGACGATATCCTTGTGCAACGAGTCTTGCTTTGTTTCTCACTATGTTCCCATCCTCATCCTTCATGTTTCTGAACACTCATTTTGTGCCAATGACAGTATGATCAGCAGGCTTTGGGACTAGCTTCCATACTTGGCATCGTTCAAATTGCTGAAGTTCTTCTTGCATGGCTTCCAGCCAACTTGGATCTTGAAGAGCTTCATCGATCTTCTTTGGCTCTTCTTCTGAGACAAATGCAGCACAGAACATACATTCATTTTTGGAAGATCTTTTGGTTCGTACTCCAACATGAATGTCACCAATGATTTGAGAGATTGGATGGTCTTTACATGTTCTTGTGACAGCAGGAATATGATGAGTTGCTACTGTTTCTTCATGACAAAGTTCAGAAGGAGGGCTAGAAGGAAGATCAGTTGTGTCTTGATGAGTGTTTTGTTCAGAATTTGGTTCATAGGTGAGTTGAGGAATAGGATTTTCAGGTTCAGAAACAAAGGGTTCTGGAATTGAGTTTTCTTGAGCAGGGTTGAAGTCTTCTGGTGACCCGTTTGATAATAAATGATGGTCAGGAATATTTGATTGAGTTGCTGGTGATGGATTAGGTATATGAGAGGTTGATGGTTGGGAGGTACCTGTCTCAACATTAACAAAGTCATCAGCAACATTTGGAGCCACGTGTGGCTCTAATAAATCAAATTCATCAAATGAGACATGAACAGATTCAACTATTTTTAATGATCGTTTGTTGAAAACCCTGTAAGCTTTGGAGTGTAAAGCATAACCCAAAAATACACCTTCATCGGCTTTATGATCAAATTTGCCTCTGTAGTCATTACCATTGTAGACTACAAAACATTTGCAGCCAAAGATTTTAAAAAATCCAATGTTTGGGGTTTTACCTCTCCAAAGTTCATAGGGTGTTTTACCGTGAAATTTGTTGATCAACGATCTGTTCTGAGTGAAGCAGGCTGTGTTGACGGCTTCTGCCCAGAAGTGTTTGGGCAACTTTGCTTCAGCAAGCATAGTTTTAGCAGCTTCGATAAGTGTTCTATTTTTCCTTTCTGCAACACCATTCTGCTGCGGTGTCCTTACAGCAGAGAAGTTGTGACCAATGCCGTGATCATCACAGTATTTTGCTATTCCATTGTTGGTGAACTCAGTACCATTGTCTGATCGAACGTCACTGATTTCATCGAGTTTCTGCGTTTGCAGTCTTCTGAACAATGCTGTAAGTAGATCATATGTGTGATCTTTAGAAGACATCATCTCTGTCCAAGTGTATCTGGTGTAATCATCAACTACTACAAGCGTGTATCTGTGACCACCATAGCTGATAGTAGTGACTGGTCCGAAGAGATCCATGTGTAGCAGTTGAAGAGGTCTCGTCGTTGAGAGTCCTGGCTTGCTTTTGAATGACGTTTTTGAGAGCTTACCCAGTTGACACGCTTTGCACGCACGATCATGATCAGCAGAGACCTTTGGTAATCCTTTAACTAGACCTTCTTTGGATAGTTTAGCCAGATACTTGAAGTTCAAATGGCTGAGTCTTTTATGCCATAGCCAGCCTTTGTCTTGAGCAGAGTTTTCCACTAGACATAGACTAGCAGCCTTCCCGTAAGCATTCAAATCTATCACATAGACATTCCCTTGTCTATGTCCACTAACCAAGGTTGAGTAGGAGACTGGATCCTTGATATCACATCTGTTTGAAGAGAATTGACAGATAAGCCCTTTGTCACAGAATTGAGAAATACTCAGGAGATTATGTTTCAAGCCTTCTACTAAAGAGACTTTTCCAATTGAGAGATTTCCTCGAATAATGGATCCATAACCAATTGTTCTTCCTTTAGCATTGTCTCCAAAGATGACTGGAGGACCTTCTGCTTCAGAGATATTAGAGAGAAGGCAGGATTCTCCGGTCATGTGTCTTGAGCACCCGCTATCTAGATACCATACATCTTTCTTTTCTGAACTGGAATCAGCCATGAAGCACACCTGAGATGTAAGGGTAAGAAAATCATGGTCCCCTTTTATTTTTCTTATGGGTCCAAATGGTTAGCGTATTTTTGGAACCCATACTTGCCTGATTTTTGGAATAGGGGATCCAAAGAAGCTTCATGATGGATTTCAGACATTCATGGACCAAGTGGCCAAAACATTTGCAAAATGTACATGATGGAAATTACGTAAACTTGTTTGATCAAGCCGGGTGTTGGAAGTTTTTGAACATTTTTCATAACAAAGACTTTTGATTTAGCAGACTTGTTAACAAAGAGGCTTAGGAGCATCGTATGAGGCTTCTTGAGTCTCAGATACTTTGCTTTAGCAGAAGAATATTTGCTGGTAGCAGACTTTGATACCTCATGCATTTTGCCTTTAAGCTTGGTATCAACATCCTGTGTAGCAGTAGTCCGTTGATGAATCTGATAGGTTTGAGCAGACTTTTCGTAGGCCCTAAAACAACAGCCTTTGCTTTTACAGAAGTGCTGGTGGAGGGCTGTTGTAAGTCTGCAGACTTTTCGTAGGTCTGATAGGTTTGAACCTTAGGGTATTTATGAGGAGTAGCAGAATAATCAATTCCTTCTTTACCCTTGTTAGGTTTCTGATATTGTACAGGAATATTACTATTCACTGTAAAATGTTCATTTTCCTGCTCGTAGGTTGCACGTAAATATTTTCGAGAGAATCCTAGCCTGCATTTATCTGTTGAGGGCTTCGATCTCCGAGAATCTGATCAAAGACTGCCGTTGAGTTATTCCATGAGTTGATAGTCTTTTGCAACTCATCTTTTTCAGCAGATATCTCTTTGGCATGATCAATAAGGCAGGCAACCTTTTCATTGAGAAACTTGTTCTCTTCTTTTAACTTGATACTTTCCTGCTGGATTCCATGGAGAGTTTTTAACTCGGCTTCCAGCATGGATTTCTCAGTTCCCAGCTTCTCATGACTTTTAGCTAACTTAACGTAAGCCTTTCTAAATTCATTGAATTCCTCTAGCATGTCTTGAGCATCCTTGAGGATTTCTTCTTTTGAAGGCTCTTTAGTAGATTGTTCAATGTTAGCTTGAAAAGGAGAGTATTTAACTTCACTATCTGAGTCATATGTGGGTGGTGACTCTAGAGCAACAAGGCAAATGTGTGCCTGCTCAGGTGAGTCATCACTATCATCCTCATCAGAATCAGTTTCAAACCAAGTGGATACATGGTTTTCTTCTAAGTCCTCAGCCAGAAGACCTCTATGTTTAGAAAATGATTTAGATGGTCTTCTTTTGTAGGCTTCATATTTTGGCTTAGGACATTTAGAAGCAAAGTGACCAGGTTTCCTGCAATTGTAGCAAACTAACTCATTGTTGTGTGAGTTTTCAGCAGCTTTAAAGTCTCGGTTTGCTTCTTTCTTTTTGTTAAATTTTGAGAACTTTTGAAACTTCTTAACGAACATGGCAAATTGCTCGTCAGAGAGAATTTCATTCTCATTTGAAGAAGTAGATGGTTTACTTTCTTGGGCAGGAATTTCCTGAGAGATAGCAGAAAAAGAAGGAAGTTTAAAATGTTTGTCCTGTTATTGAGCTTGAAGTAATTCTTGCTCATAGACCGTTAAACTCGCATACAAACTTCTGAGGTGCATGGAGTTCAAGTCTTTGGACTCTTTTATTGCAGTGGTTTTCACATGCCACAAACTTCCTAAAGAAGCTAAAAATCTCATATTTACTTCTTTAACACTATATTCCTTTCCTAAAGAGTAACAACTGTTTACTACCTCACAAAATCTGTCGTAGGCTTGCCGGAGAGTCTCCTTAGGATCTTTTCTGAATGAATCGAATTGTTGAATGTAGTTGTACTTCCTGTTGTCTCTGGTGGGTAGATCTCCTTCAAGATATTCCACCAAGGCTTCCCACATCTCCTTGGCAGTTTTGCATCTGATGATCTGTTGATATGTGCTTGTGTCGACAGAGCTGGATATAATATGAATAGCCTTGCTGTCGAGTTCAACGAGCCTCCTTTCTTCGTCTGTCCATTCATTCATGGATTTAGGTATCTCGGGAGGACCACTGGCTACTTCGGCAAGTAGGTTGGGTTTCATTGGAATATAAGGATCTGTTAGAACACATTGCCACAACCGATTGTTAATAGAGTTCATATATCTCATAACTTTATCTTTCCATACTTCGAAGTGGCCTTCGTCCAATATTGGGACGTGGCTGGTATTCGAAGTAGGTAGCATATAGTGAGCCATAGGATCTATTCTCTAGAGGTTAAGCTTGGAAAAATGATTTTTCAAAGAATTAAGCTCTGATACCAATTGTTGGTCCCAAAATAGGCTCAATCTAGGCTAGAAGGGGGGGGGGGGTTGAATAGCCTAGTTATGTTTTTATAAAAACTTTTCGTAAACACTTCTTAATGATTTCTTGAGAGGTTTAAATAGAAGTGTTTAGGCAGCGGAAACAAAGTAGATTCTGAACTATCAAGAGTGTTGTTTAGGTAGTGCAGAATCTGGAACAATTAAACACAAGCAGCTAATAAGAGTAATAAGAACAGTTCGAACAGCACACAGGAATTTGAAGTGGTTCGTACTGTGAATAGTACTACATCCACTACCAAAGTGGTTAGCTTTGGATTTTAAAAGTGCACTTGTTTATCCACTAGGTTTATGAGTAAGATCACTAATGGATCGTGTACAAAATGAGTTTTTAACCAAGTGTATAAAGGTGAGAGAGACAATCAATGATTAATTGTTCTCTTCACGTGCAGAATTAAAGAACAGTTTAAAGACAAACTAAATGAAGCTGAAACGAATTTAAGATGGCAGATCTGCAGCTTCAGAGAGTTTGGTGAAGTGTTAGTCCTTGTCCTTTTGATCTCTTGAATGCTTGAGTGTTGAAGATGAAGCTTGAGAGTTTAATGTGAAAGAGTTATTTCTTCAGATCTTCAAAACTTGAATAAATACCAGGAAGAGATCTTTGGACCGTTGGACTGAGACAGGGTGAACTGTGTCCAACGTTCTTTTGCATTGATTGCAATTCGGCGCTTTGGGAGATGTAACAGCTACAGTCATCAGAGATGCAGTGTGCAGAGAGGACATTCCCAATTTGAGTAAGGTTTCAGATTGCAGGCTCTACAGCTTGGAAAGTCTTCTTAGCCAAAACGGGTAATGTCTTCAGTCATCAGGTTTCAGGAGACAGTCTGGACAGTTGTCATCATGCAGAGTTGACTTCTTGAAAATGAAATTTAATGAAGTCATAAAGACTAGATATTTTCGAAAATATCTAAATAGGTGTACACGTGTCATTATCTTGTGATTTGGCCAAATTTGATTTTCTCTGATTTTGAGCGACTTCAAAGTCTGCTGTCCTTCAAGGTCAAGAAGCTAGCAAAACGGCGCCTAAGACTAACATTTAAACAGTTCTAAACACATTGATTCTAAGACAGTTGCCACACTAATCGGTATGCAGACCTTTTAGCCACTGTACAATAGTATCAGAGGATGACTCAACCAAATCTAGAATTAGGAATCAACAGTATATATACATCTTTGTATGTTTTTAAATTTTAAACTTTTCTAATTATCTTGTAGTTGTTTGTTTTAATTTAAATTTTATTTATCCTATTTATTTACAGTTTGTACCCCTAGCTTAGCTATTATACCCTCTTAATTTCATAAATATCTTCTTAATTGTGTACTAACCACTTTGATGCTACAATGAGAAACCCTCTTCGGCTCCTTAAATTTCTGGACAATTTCTATAATCATCTAACAACCATGGCAACCCCAGCGTTCACACCATCGTCTTCTTCTGAAGATTCTGAATACATACCACATTCTTCTGAGCTCAATGAAGCTACATTCACCAAAACATCCTTAAACCCTTCAAAACCCTCGACAAAACCCCCAATTTCGCCATGCACTATCACTAACATTATTGAGGCCCAACCTATTGTAACTCCTCTGGGCGAAATCCTACCTAGAGAAGCTGGAAACGAAATCGATGTTGAAAATCCTCCAAATTTTGAAGGCGTTCTTTCCTCTGTTGGACCAATTGCTCAACCATCTATTCTAAGGTCTCTTAGACAGTATAACATTGATCCTTCTGTGTTCAATGAAGAAACCCCTGCTTTTTTGCCCTCATCCTCACGCAAAAAAAAAGTCACCTCTTCTAAATTTGTTCCAGAAGACAAGTCAACTGACCTTCTTATCAATATGGAGATTGATCTTGAATTCCCTCATGTGGTTGTACAAAGGATGGCTGATGGCACCCAGTATGCATGTGATCTCTCCTCACAATCCCCAATTGGATACTCAAGAAACTGACTCTGAGGAAATAATGTCTATTGAAAAGGAGAATGTAGAAGAATAAGATAAAGCTCAATCTCTCAGACCCTGAAACAATTACTCAGGTTTTGGAGAATATGAAGAACTAAGCTACTACCTCTCCAAGCTCATCATCTGAGTTTGATGACTCAAATGATGAGGACTTCAATGCTGCCAAAGAAAATGATGTTGAAGAAAATGATGAAGTCCCAACTGATGTAGAAGATATTCATCATGAAGTTTCAAATGAACAAATGAATGAAATCTCTGATGAACCTTCATTCGAGGCTACATTTGTCCCTGCTATCTCTGTAAGCTCTGCTCTAAACATTCGTTTCTACTCTCATACTGCTCTTAATAAATATAAATCTTTGCATGGTAGAACTCTATTAGAAGAAAGAGTTTGGGACAAAGACCAGTTCATTTTGAATAATTTAGAAAAATTCTTCTTTGATAGAAGTCTCCTTGAATCTGTCCAGTTTGTGAAGTCCTATTCTAGGGAACTTGTTATTGAGTTTTATGATAATCTCCCTATCAGCATTCATAAAATGTCATTCTCCTGATTTTGGTCTTACCTATGTTAGAAGAAAATTTGTGAATTTATGTCCTCTAGTAAAAATGAATTTCTTCATACACTAGACATTCTAGATGTTTTAACTTGCCCCTAATTGGACACCATTGTTGTAGAACTAACTAAAGGTAAGAAAAACTTTTTCAAACATCCTTTTTATTCTTAAAGGATTTCTTCCTTTTATAGTTTCCTTCACAAGGTTTGTACTGAACACCAGATTCCTTCTGGAAACGCTAGAGTTGTGACTGGAAACCATGCTAAGCTAATGTATTGCATTGGAAAAGGGCTTCCCTTTAATATGGGAAATCTGATTTTTAAAGAAATAACCTCTCTTGCTACCTCTACCTCAACCAAACGTGCCCTAGCCTTTCCCAGTCTCATTCACCAAATCTGTAATAATCAAGGTGTTCCCATATATCCTCATGACAAACTTAGTCCCTCTCCAAGGATCCTTCATATCCCCAAACTCCTTTTAACCACAACAAAAAGGGTTTGTGATCTTCCTTTGATCTATCCATTTCCTACAGTCTCTGTCCAAAATGTTGTCTCCAATGATGTTCCAAATGAAGTCCCTATAGTCAGCTCATCTATTCCTCCTCAAGATCCATAGCATGCTCAAAGAACCATCTCCATCAATTCATCTCTCCTAGATTCTCAGATAGAAATCCTCAATCAGCAAATTGCTAATTTTCTGGCTCAAGCAGAAGTTTTAAAACAAGCTAAAGATACTCTTATGTTTGCCTCTGGAAAAAAAAATCAAAGGGGAGTGAATATGAATATTGTTGTGGGTTTTGATGTTTCTGATGTTGCTGTTGTTGCTATAGTGGTGCAAAGGTCTAAGACTACATAAGGCAATCAAAGTGAAGGTGATGCAGAAGAAGTTGTTGTATAGTTGTATTAAGGCCATCCTGTATTTGTTTCATGGGTTGTAACTAAACAATTTTACTTTTATGCTTTATGTTTCTGAATTACTTGCTTAAATGTGCTTATCAGTTTGTTTTGTGACTCCTATATCCTATCTGGGATGTGAACATTATTGGATCACATATTAGTAATCATGTCATGTCAGGTATAACATTGTGTTTTTCAAATTCTTTATCTTGGTATGATTTCTTTTAAAATTGCTTAACTCAGGGGGAGTCTTATAATTGAGGGGGAGTTTTTGTGTCATCTTATTTAGGGGGAGTAGTTATTTTTTTGTTTTCATTTTATTTAAAATTGTTTTTACTTTAGTTTACATTTTTTTTATCTCAATAAAGTCTCAAATAAACTCTTCATTTTAGACTTCATTGACTAGATATTTTCAAACTAGTTTTTTATTAAAACATATTTATTTACTTTTCTTTATTTTCTTCTCTGTTTAATTATTTTGTTTGTTTTTGTCCAGCAATGCAAAAAATGGGAGATTGTTAGAGATTAATTTATCGATTCTTTTTAATTATTAACAAATTAATCAATTATTAGTTTTGTCTTTCTTGAGTGTTACAAATTATTTATTAAAGTTTATATATCTTTATGGTTTATATTTTCTAAGTATATTTATATAGTTAGAATGATAAAACTTTGTTTTTTTAATTGATTATATAGTTAGAATATATTGTTTAGATTGTTTTGGCATTCTTATTATTTATCTTGGTTAAATGTTTTTGTATTATACTACCTTTTATAAAAAAAGATATTTCAGAGATTTTGTATTTAGGGTTGTATATATTATTTCGTGTTCCTAGGATTGTGTCGTGTTTTCTCGTACACGACTGTCCTAAGGCTAACCCTTTTATTAATGATATATAATCTATGTAAATATGGTAAGTAGATATTATTTTGTATAAGAGTCCTTATTTAATACAATAACCTACTAATTGTTTATGGTAAATATGTTTTCTTGTTGTATAAGGATTCTAGGTACTTTTGGTGCATATAAATACAAGAGGACATTTATCATTGAAGATGACGGAAGAAAACAATTTATAAGAGAGAACACAATATAAAGAAGAGAGAAAAGAGATCGAAGAACCGTTGCTGTATTCTGAATGTACCGTTGAATGAAGCTACATCGGAGCCTTCATTCATTCTGTCACCAACAGAGTTTTTTGTTTTGTTAAAAGCTTTTGAGCGTATATCAGTCTAGGTAGTTTGGGGTGTTTATATTATTCAACATCATACCTGCTTCGTATAGAGCTTTTAATAAATTCCACTTTGTTAGTCTTTCAAGTTGTATCAAGCTTAAACATATATTTTACTAGTGAAATATTTTTAGCCACATGGCTCGATCAATTAGTGATTTACTTATTGATCAAAAGTTATCTCTTATGTTCAGTTTCTCTTTACTTCCTTTTTACTGTTTTATTTTATTTATTTCTGCCGCTTTCAAAACTTCAATGATCTCTTCAATGAACTACTCTTCATTGAAAACTTCATTGACATTTTTATTTTAAACGTTTTTATTAAACTTTCTGTTAAGTTTTTCTTTGTTTTTGTTTTTATTTACTGTTTATTAGTTAATCTTTATAATTCTAGCTACAATCAAACTTTCACATTCCCATTTGAAAGCCATAAATTTCAAGGCATGAGACAACACAACTTCAATATATAGACTTGGAAATCACAAATAAACCATGGTAGACATGATAGATATACTCTAGCATGCTTGTAGCTAGTTTTCCCAAAGAAGAGAGGAGCAGAAGTATACCTAGCTTGGTATAAAACCAAAGGAAAAGAAATTTCAAACCATAGAGAGTGATCTGCTTAACGAGGGGAACGCGTAGCCGATCTCGGATCATGAATCGAGTCACCGGAGCTTTGGGAACCTTCAAGACACACACTAGTCTCTCCTTGGTCTCTCACACACAAGCTCCCACCATTGTTGAGCTCTAAAATATCCGAAGAAGGAAGAGGTGAGTGGAGGTTTCCAGCTCTTGAAGTCTTCTACATCATTAGAGATGTGAGTGGGACAAGTGTTGGCCTTCTATTGGTTGGATTAAGTCCTAATTGAGGACTTAGCCCTAAATCACTCCCATTAAGCTTAAACCATGTTAATTAAGACTAATCTAGGTGTTAAGGATCAGTCTTGGTCGAATTCATTAAGGGCTCCCATGATTTAGGACTTAGCCCTAAATCACTCCCATTGAATTGGTACTTTGTATGTGGGGGCATGTGCGAGACCAATGCGACCGCATTCCCTCTGGGACTGAAAAGTGTAGATTTTGGCTCTAGTTTAACCCCCAAACAACCCTATAACCTAATGGGTTGATTCTCTACCCAAAATACAACCAAAACATGCCTGAACCATGTCTGGAACGAAGGCTAACAAAGGTCGAAACGCAAGGTAAACAACCAACGGACACCAGCACCAATTCAATCAAGTATACTTGCTCAATCTTATCAAGTTAAGGACTAAGGCAAGTGAGTTGTGAACTCAAGACAACCAAATCTACAAAGAGTATACCAATCAAAGGCAAGGTAGACTTACAAAGTCTCTAAGTCTCAAGTCTTAAAACAAGGCCATTGACTTTATAACTTAAGGTTAAACATGCATTGGTCAACTCCAACTAAATCAATCACATCACAAATATACCAAGGCTCATATGGCCTAGTTAAACTCAAGAGCAACTAGGGAGAAGGTCTAAGGCAAGGCTATAACCAACATGGGCTTAAGCATGAATCATGCTAGGCATAGAAGTCCACATTTGCATCTATGGAGTCAATCACAACACGGTAAGTATGTCGAGAATACAAGATACAATTCAAACATGTTAAGGGACCCATAGCAAAGCTTAAGTATACAAAGGTTCGGGGTATTACATCCTCTCCACCTTAAAAGAATTCGTTCTCGAATTCACTATTCCAAATCTATACTATGAATCAACTCTTTGACTTACAATGCAATCGAGGCATCAACCATGGGGAACCTCCTAACTCGGGGTAATTCTTAATTACCAACTCGAACCAATCTCACTGTCACGACCAGACCCGAACCCCGAAGAGGAATCCCGAGTCGGTTTGCCTAGAACTGACACAAATATAAGACAAGCACTTGCTAAACAATGGTGCAAGTAGAACAGTCGAGCTAACAAGCTTTAAACAAGATTGTGAATCTGTACTAGAAATATAGGTAAACAAAAATCAAATCTATAGAAGCATTAATATAGTGAATCCCCGAGCTAATAAGCTTGAAACCAAAACCAAACGAAACCAAGAGAGACAATTGCCCCACAAAGGGGAAAAACAAAACTCGTGTGTTGTAACATTGCAGACACATAACAAACTATCGGCAACTCTAGGCCAGTGTTTCAACAAAGAACCAACCTGATATACAACAATGACCAACGGCTAAAACATGCGGGGGTTAACAATATCAATAACAACAACACGCGGATATTGAATGCCCCAAGGCTACTGCTTGCCTAGGAGACAACTGAATAAATACTACAACTTAAGTATACTAGCTCGACTACAAACGTCGACTACATGAAAGAAATCCAACAAGACCAAATATACTACCCGAATGTAAAGTCTATATAACTTTACACAACGACGTCCTTAATAGAAAAGAAGGACAAATATGTCAAATGTAATACAATGTGAAACGAGACTCCGTGAGCTACAACTCGAAAAAATTGGCTGACACGAACACGAACCACATGACCTCAACTCGAACCGGTGATCCACTATGCACTGCTACAATCAAGATCTACTCAGCCTCAATGTGGTTAACGAATAGCTGCACACTAGAAAACAAAGCACAGTATGAGTCATAATGACCAAGTACGCTACTACAAATCAAAATATAACATGATATAAACATTGTTATAAATAATCATGGTATCGCGTTACTACAACAAAAACCCGTGAAGGTGTGTCATATAATTTAGATACTCCACAAGATAACTATTCCTTCTCATTACCAAACCATCCAAATGAATCCTGGTGAACTTCCCTGATCATAAACAAACCAAATCAATTAGAATGAACTCTCATAAAAATTATCATATATAAGTATGCATACACACACACACACACACACATCAAGTCTTTCATAAAATCATCATGTATAAGTATGTATATCTATATATATACACATCAATACTTTCATTAATGCACAATCAAGACAAACATGGTCACTTAGATCTCATGTTCCATTTAACATTTTATTGTCACATAAGTGTTCATAGTAAGCCACATAAGTGTTCAAGAAGATATCAAAGTGGTGCCGTTGTGTTGCTCCTGCAATCACATATGTTAAACATGAATCGTGTTGTTATATGCTCATGATTGATACATCGACCTACCGAGGGATGCTCTAGGGAATATCATAATTCATGCGCCCTATTAGCTACAACAATGGGCTACTTCCCCACTGTGGCCAACAGTGGAGGGTGTGTGAACCGTATCTGGTACAACGATCCATAGAGATCGCGAATCCCATAATTCGTGAAAATGATGCATCATCCCACCATTAACATATAAACTCAAGTAATGCCAGCTGAACTTATATGCAATGCACAAGTAGAGGTTTACTTGCCATGAAATCAAATAGGGACCAAGCGAACTCGTCCAATGTCAAGTAGGGGTATTATTCTACTACATATTCACGAGTACGCACATAATTGCTATAATCATCTAAATCACGTTTGGAGCTCAATTGAGTCTCGAAAGTACAAGTGTCAAATATGTACACTCAAATCAACCAAAGTTCCAAAGGCTAGTAAACCTAGTCAAATGGATTCTAAACGTCGTAGGATCCTACTACGATATTCGTAACGTTCAATTGTTTCTTAAGCTCGGTTTTGTTGAGTCTTTACTATAATTTCATCCAAATAGAGTATAAATGTTATATGCATTTCTAGCCCTTTTATATGTTCTCGTTTGAGGCATAGATAGATTCTTGTTTCATTTAGGAATCCTAATTCAAATATCACTAAATCAAGTATATGATGAATGCCTAAGTTGATTAATATCAATTCAAGCCCTAGTTCAATTCAAGTTCACAATTCCGCTTATTAGCGAAATCCAAGACCAACACAAGTTGACAAATCAAATTTCAATGAAACCTTAAAGTATTCAAGAGTATATCACGCATCAATTCAAGAAACACAATATGCTTCATAAGTCATATTATCAAACAACATAGTGGATTCAATCCTTAACAAATGTAACAATTATGCATTTAGTCATAATCTCAAGTAGGCATAGAAGTTCATATTCTAGCATGAAATCAAGCTAAGTTAATAACTTAACAATCAACCTATCATATATTATCCAAGACTACTTTGTTGGTCAAGGATCGTTGATTAACAATGTTATGCTCACTATCGTTCCTTTTAGAATGATGATTCATCGTATAGTCCCAAATCCGTTAAGGCTCATGCATTAGTCATAAACCACCCTTGTCAAGTTCATGCTCTTGATATCTTATAAAAGATCACGTCGCAACACCACAAGACCTCATTGACGATCTCTTAAACGTTAGGTGCCAAGTAGTACACTCAAGGATAAATACTTGGAATATGGTCAAGATTCTCATGATGTCCGTGCGATACTATTTCGCAAGGTCAAGACAATACAAGTGTGTCTTAGAAAACACCTTGGTTATCTTTGCGACTATACAAGTAGACTCTATATATAGAGTTTCAAAACATATATCATCCCAATTCATCTTATAGAAGGGTTCTCTAATTCACATCTTGGATTCCTCAAGGTATACCCAAGATTCCCAAACAAGGTTTCTAACGAGTCAAGGTGTGTTCATGCACACAAGGCAACTCTAGTGAGTTGGGATTCCCAACATCAATAACCCTAAATCCATAGGGTCCAAAATAGGGGTAGGTTGCATTCTTACAAGCCTTGGAACTTCATTTGAAGTCCTACAAGTGTCATTAGTCCTATGATACACTTAAACCATTTCAAATGTCTTCTTTTCGAGATCACACAATTATGACCCGAACCTTTCCAAAACACATAGGACTTCACCTTAGGGTCACGTAGAACACAATAAGCCATGTAGTGACTTCGTTGAAGTCAAATTCACAATTCGATCACTTAGGTTACAAACCCGATTTTGGGGCTTATTAGATATTCAGGTTCCTAAACCCTTTTAACAATTGTTCTAGAGTCTAATTACTCCAAAAAAACCCAAATAATTTGTCTATAATGAACCCTCATGTTCACAAATCACTATCAACCAAAATCTCAACATATAAAGTCGAAAACGACATGTATTACATAGATTCTTCATCTATAACAACCTAGCATGTTATATAGCTAGTTTAATCAAAGAAAATAGGGGTAGTAGCTTACCTAGATCGAGAAGAAAACAAAGGAAACAAGAAATAAACCGGTGTAGGTTGAGCTCCTCGACGAGGGGAACGTGATGGTAGAGTCGGAATGATGATCATGTGGTCGGATCTTCGACGATCTCCCAACACCTAGTAATCTCACATTAGCTCACACACATCTCTGTCTCTCTTGATTCAACCGGTGGAGATGAAGAATGAGGAGAGGGGAGGAAGTTTTAGATCTAATATGGGGGTTAAAGGACCCATATACCCTCACAAGGGCCAAAGGATGAATTTCCCATCCAAAATTGAATTCTGTAGAATTCTGTTCGTATCAGGAAATAAGGCCATGCACTCGCATACCTACTCATGCATTGTTTATCTGTTACATAATTGTATGAGATTGAATTGGAGGATGCTATATTTTATTCATAAACCTTCACATTCTTACAATGAAAACTTTTGAAGCTAATTCAGTATGCGCCTTGAATTGGTGGTCATAAAAATATTCGTCAGTAAACTAGGTTGGTAGATAGTAGGTTAGAAATTGACTAAACATGTTACCAAATAGAATGTACAGTAAAAAGGAATGAATTTTTCAAATAATGCAAATATGTGTTCATTTGTGTTTTAACCGTGATTGGGAAATCGTGAGTATGATAGCATGATTTTGAATGTTGGGTTGCTTGCATTAGAAATGTATTATAGGAAACACTCTTCCCTTGTTTGTATATTGCCCTCTAGGCAATCCTTGTGTCTTATGGTTTTTGCGGACCTTTAGTATTTAAATTCCATGTTTTACCCTCGAAACAAATAGTTTCGGTAGAGTGGATGCTTAGAGTGTCATATGAATGTATTTTCGTATGTGTTGAGGACTTGCATAATCGTTTGGTGTTGATGTGTTTGATGGGTGATATTGTGACCCGAGTTTTAGGTTATGATTGTATTGATCTTTGAATGTCACAATTGAAGATGAAAGACACCGTAGTCATTGTCTCGATGTGTTCGTGGTCAAATGTCAACCTAGTGTTGGAGGTACATTGTGATTGAGAATTTGGGGACGAATTCTTTTAAGGAGGAGGGGATGTAAAACCTCGTATCCTTATGGGCTTAACTTGCATATTATGCTCACGTGACTTTCATTCTTAGTATGATTTACTTGTTGTAAGAGTCTCGTTGTGTGTAGCTAGGCCACATTAAGGCCAAAACTCTAAGGTTGTGTGATTCATATTCGTTGACTTAGTAAACTTACTTGCATAGTTCTTGCTTGTGACCTTGCATAGTTCTTGCATGTTCTACATTTGCTTGCTTGGGTGAAATCTAGTCCATGATGGGTGTGTTCATTAAGTCTATATGTGTTTATGATGCTTTAAGTATAGCCTTCGTCTTTATCGCGATGCATGAAACCGAGTCTTGTGTATGTCTCATGTTTTGGAGTTTCGATATTCTTGGTTGTTGTGTGACTTCGTAGAAGTATTCGAGTCTATTCCTTAGACATTTAACTTTTTTTAAGTCTCTTGTTCATGCCCATCCAATCATCGCTTCAATTGTTAGTAAGTTGTGCTTTGGTCTCGAGTTTCGTTCAGGTTGTTTTGGGTGTTGTTTGGGGGAGTCTCGGACTTGTTTTTAGTAGGGTTTCAACCTAGAATGTTTGGGGGTTGAGTTAGGGTTCATTTTGGCTTAGTTTTAAGTCCATTTTCCTTAAAATCTTGGATGTGGTCGCATTAACATCTGGGAGTTACATTTTCTCGAAACCTGAAGGATGCACTCGCATCCTTCTCCATAATATGACCGCATTGTACCTGTTAATAATTCGAGCGGATTTTCGGCAATTTCGATTTTGGGCTATGAAATACATATCCTACCCTTAATAAAACCTTCCTAAACCCTTCCTAATTTATCATAATAATCCTAATTGGGTCCTAACATCTTCGATCAATTTGTTGATGATTATTGAGTCTTGATTAGTTGTGAATTAATCTTAAACCTTCACTAATGGTTCCAAGAAAATATCCAACATACCTATTCTTTGTTTGAGACCCTTATCTTCCCAAACCTAGCTGAGAACCATTCTCAGCCATTTCCTCCACCAACTGTATTCTAATAGAGAGAGAGAGAGAGGTGTGAAGACCAAGGGGAGATTAGTGTGCGTTCTTCCAACCTACGATGATCCGACCGTTGGAATTCTGATCTAACTCCATAGAATCAAAGCCCTTGGTGAGTAGAGTGTTTCTATCCAATTAAATTTCTGTTTCTAAGAGGATTGTTGGCCATAGAGGTAAGCTACTATATCCTTTTTCCCTCTTTTCAAGTCCTTTAAGATATTGCTATGTTTTCATATTTGAAATCTATGTTAAAATGATTAGATTAACATGTAGAATGTGTTCAATATGTGATATATCTGATTTTTGTAGGTAAGTGTGACTCCTTGTTGGTATGTGGATTAGAACCAAGGACCTCAAGGTCTTTGCCTGAGTGTCCTTGCCACCTCTCTCACTCCTTGAAATGAGTTTGTGTTATTTATGGGTTTGATTGTGTTTAGGGCTTGGAAATCAAGCCCGGATGATTTGTGTTTTTGATATAGTTTTGATTCAGGTGTAAATCCCGAAAGTAACGAGATATGTAATTTATGAAATTTAGATTTAAGACTCAACGAAGTCGATATAGGCTCAATAATATGTTAATGAATATTGGACTTGAATGTTACGATATTCAGATTTTGTTTAGTCGCGTTCGTGATGACCTGAGCATTCTGATTTGTGTCCAATTATGACACCGACACTTTAGAGACCTTAATGACGATTATTATATAAAGTTTTACTAAGCTAGAAAGTCGTGTTAATGAACTACTTGGAGTTCGAAAATTGTCAAGTTAGTTAGTGACTCATGAGAGTTAGCTTAGAGCGTGCTCTCGATAGAGCACGAAACATTAGAGACCATTTAATGGCCTTGGGTGATATTAATAAATGATGGATGGACGTGTTTCCATTCCTTGTTATATAGGCCGAGTGCACGAGTAGACACTTATGGGTGAGACAATTATTGAATAGTCTTTATGCACTTTGAGCGTGGATTTTAGTATGTCGATTATACACGATGAGTATGGACTATGTATTAGAGTCCGATGTGGTTTTTTGGAGGCTAAGTATAAAGTCCCAATTTGTGGGCGTTATTAGACTAACATAGTAGTCTTGGTTGATTGTGAATTGAGGATCATTGTGAACCTCGTATTGTGATTGTGAGTAGACTTATGTGATATTCTTATTGGGTATGTTACTTGAGGATCATGAGTACCTCAACTTGTGATTACTTGGACTAAATGTGTAATTAGTCGAGCATGGATGATATGTGCAATATGTGCATGAGATTGAGTTTTAAGGTAGAGCTTTATGACCTACTTGACTGGATGAGTTTGTCTTGTCGGACTTGATCCCTATTTGATTATGGCAAGTAAATATCTACTTGTGCTTCTTGTTCAAAGTCCAGCTGACGTATTTGTTATTGAGTTGGCAGTGGGACGACACAACCTTTGGGTAAGCAATCACTATGAGTCGCCGCATCGGGTCCCGTTTCTCATCACTACTGGCCAATAGTGGGATGTGGCGTCCTTGTTAGAGCAATATAACATGACATTGGGCTTCAATTTTTTCATTCGGCTGTCGAATGAAAGGTAACGATTAGTGCTCATTACGCAAAACAGATGAGACATGATTTCCTCACTATGAAAAACTAGTGAGAGGTAACGACATTTATTGTGATCTTATTGAGCCCGAGCATGTGATCAGTTTCGATTTTAATTCGACATGTGTACGGCAGCAGCGACACAGACAGATAGACAGCCAAATATTAATTATATATCCTGTTATATGTGTTTATTTACGAGTAGTTTTGTGAAAAACAATGTGTTATGTGGATTATATGAGATTATGTGCACCTATGATTATGCGGTACTTGTTTATGTTTGGTATACTATTGTGATACCATGTTATGTTTATACGACTGAGCATTATGCCATGCCATGTAGTTGCATGTAGTAGTTTACCGGGTCTTTATGACTCATCACATACCTTTGTTTTCCTTAGTGTATGCAGTGCACTCATTAGTACATGTTGAGCTGGCGAGTTCAAAGGTTTCACAAGTGGCTCCTTCCATTAGTAGCTTGGAGATTTATTATTGTTTTGTACACTTTATTCATGTGAGGACACGGTGTAAAGTTATGTAAACTTTACTTGGGTAGAATGTATCAGTTTCTTATTTTTGTATTATTTTTGGAGTTGACTTGTATTGTCGTGCTTTTGTGTCTATTTTAATAGTTTATTTCTATTGTTTTCCGAGCATGCCTTAGCTCGTGGTTTCTAGTGTAGTGGTTGTGGTCTCCGGCTCGTTTAGCCATTGAGGTTGTTATTTCATTTTAGAGTCGTAGTCTCGTGTACTTTTAGTTGGTTTTCCCTTCGGCATATTTTAACCGTCAAGTGGTTGTTGTTTAGCTAGGTTCTTTGTTGTCGTGTCGGTCGTAGGTATACATAGGGGTGAGCAAGTTTTTTTTAAAAACCGGACTGGACCAATGAAAATTGGACCAAACCAATTTTTTGGTTTGGTCTTGGTCCAGAAATTTTAAAGAACCGAATAATTGGTTTGGTCCCGATTTTGAGTTTTAAAATTCGGTTATGGAACCGGACCGGACCAATATATATATATATATATATATATATATATATATATATATATATATTTACTAACAAAATAGAAACCCTAGTTGAAAAATATAAATACATAGTTTATATATTTATTCTTTTATAGTACCGTTATTTTCTTTTCTCTTGTCTAGACAGCAGAGTACGCTGTCCCCCTCTCCTTCCGTTCTCCCCTCAATCTCAATCAAAAAATCAAACCCTTTTAGATCTGAAGTCGCTTCCTTTTAGATCTTTCTTCTTCTCGAGTACGATACAAACTCCTCACTGAAGGACTTGAAGACTGAAGAGTATTGTAAGTTCTTCTCCATCTCCCTTTTAGATCTTCCCTCTTTGTATGTTCTTAATTTTGTACAAATTTATGCAGTTTTTTTGAGCTTGTATGATCGAGACGGTGTCGAAACTCGAAACTATTGGCCTTGATGATGCCGCATCCAAATTAGGTTTATACCCCATTTCATAATTTTTCTCACGTTTGTGATTTTTTTCCTGCAAATTGATGTGATTTTGTGAATGACTGTATGGAATGTGTTGGGTTTTCAGGTGTTCTACAGTTGGTGAAATGGATTATGGTTTATGAATGCTGATATTGCATTGTGTAAGGAGGATATATGATATAGTCAAGAGAATGGGTCTTTACTCTTTAACCTGTATTTTTTTTTTTCTTATTAAATGGGATGGAACCCCTTAGGTTTAATAGTTTATGATCTTTAATCTTTATGGCGAAAAGTATGAACTTGTGGGTTATATATTACAAAATCATTTACTATTGCCTAATTTCATATATCTAGAATCTTTATTCTTTTTCATGTTCATAGTTAAAATCATGTATTTCAGTTTCAGGGCTTCCATTCAGAATCTTCTATTTAAATTTATGCGAGTTTATAACCATGTACCCCTTACCTTGTCCTGAATATGTTTCCAAAATATCTGCAGGTTTTGGATTTTGTTGTGTTTTCAGAAGTAGTCTTTCACTTGCCAATTTTCCGTGCCAAGCCGCTAACTTCTTCACCCCTATAAACACAAATATTGTTTCCAAAATATCAGCATGTTATTATTTTTGTTCTTTTTTAATTCTTAATATGAAATTCACTTTTTTTTCTTGCTAATGTTTTCTTCTTCTTGCATGCAGCTATTTCTAATTCTTTGCATTCCCCTTCAACTTCAATATGCAGCAATTTTTTTAGATTTCAAGAAGATCAATGTCCTTTGTTTTATTGTATTTTGTTTCAGCCATAAGAAAAGGTTGTCGTATGGTCAGTCCATCTCCATGACAATCTTACTACTCTTACAAAATTCCTGGATAGTACTACATTTACTACTGGTTGTAAATTGTAATCATGATCTGTTTTGATAATCCATTATATTCCTCTTGTCATTTTCAGCTTGTTTGTAAAGATAAAGGATGTGTGATTTTGCAGCTTGTTTCCCGTGAATATGTTTGAATAATTGAATGTAGTTTTATCGAAGGTTGTTTAATTTTTTTATAAAATTCAAGTCTTTAAAATTTTATTATATATTTTTATTAAACAGTTAAAAAGTAAAAAATTATAGTATTGGTTTGGTCCTGGTTATGGTAGTCTTCGATTGGTTCTGGACCGGACCAATGTATTGGTTCTCACAACTATTAGGTTGGTACCAGTTCTAATTTTTTTGAGAACCGGACTATTGGTCTGGTTCCGATTTTCTCTTTTTTTCCAAAAAAATGGACCAACCCGGACCAAGCTCACCCCTAGGTATACAGATGGTTTGTTGCATGTGCACAATGTTGTGGCATGCGTGTCATAGAATTGTCAAGAGATAGTTGTCTCTATGTTTTGTGTTTCGTAGCTCTGAGCTCGAGAGTTTGGTCTTCACTCTATTATTTGCTTCCGCATATTTGGTTTTTATTGTCATGTATAGCCGTTATGACTTTACTTTCTTGTTAAAGTTTGTTTTGGCTTGATGCGCGTAAAACACAACTCAGGCAAGAATACACAGTCGTATCAAGTAATAACGTGTACATAAGTATGAGTATCGATCCCACAGAGAATGTACATAATATTCACTCCAACTTTATATTTGAGTTAAAAGAAAATGAATTAAACACTAAATTATAAACAACTAAGGAAAGCAATTAAAACAACATTATCGTGGAAGTGGTTTGACAACAACAATCAACATTAAAAATGTGGGAGTACAAAATTTTTAGTCTAGCTGGTGTCTAATTTAATCATCTCTCTACTTTTTTAAACTTAAATCTTGGTAGTCGGGCGCACTATATTATTCACTACGGGCTCTTGCATCTTATAAATCTAGCTACAACTCCTTGCTACGGGCTCTTGCATCTTATAACAAAGGAGAAAATAGATGCATGTCAAAACAAGCACCTAATGACTATCTACGCATGTTCTACTCTCGGTCTCACGTCATGCAAACAATTATTGTGATTTTCGAAATTACTAGGAAGGGCTTTCGCTACATATCCTATAATTCTAGTTATTATCTAACAGTTGGCTAAACCATTAAAAACATAAAAAAAAAAAACACACAATAATAGCCAAGCACATGGGTAATACACCGAAAAAAGATATTCTCTCTATTTTTTCTACAAATCATGTCGGTAGCTGAGAACACGAGTAGGTGCCCTACGTAGCATGAGTGGGGAAAAAGCCCCAGGTCCAGATGGCTTCTCTCTGCTCTTTTTTCAGAAGTGCTGGGAGGTGGTAAAAGCAGATATTTATAGGGGATGTTTCATTTCTTTCATGAGAATATGTGTTTTGAAAAAAGATTGAATGCCACGTTTATTGCCTTCATTCCGAAGAAAAAGGGTGCTTCTGATGTAAGAGATTTTAGACCTATCATTCTTGTGGGAGGAGTTTATAAGATCCTAGCTAAAGTCCTAGCTTTGAGGATGGGAAAGGTAATGGGAAAAATTATTTCAGAATCTCATCATGCCTTTGTGGGTGGTCGACAGATTCTTGACACTTCGTTCATTGCCAATGAAATGGTGGACAATAGAATTAAAAGTGGGGTGCCTGGTCTATTGTGCAAGTTGGATATTGAGAAGGTGTATGATCACGTAAATTGGGAGTTTTTGATGTACGTGTTAGATAGGCTGGGTTTTGGAGACAAATGGAGGCGATGGATTCATTTTGTATTTCGTCAGCCCATTTTTCTATGTTTGTAAATGGAGAGCCAACAGGTTTCCTTCCTAGTTCGAGAGGATTGAGATAAGAAGATCCTCTTTCTCCATTCTTATTTCTCATAGTTATGGAGGCTTTAAGTCGGATGTTAGACAAAACAGTGGAAGGGGGGTTTATTCGAGGGTTCAAGGTGGCTGACGATAGTAGTTTAGAGTTATCTATCTCTCATCTACTTTTTAGCGGACGATGCCCTTATTTTCTGCAATGCGGATACATCTCAATTGGGCTATTTTAGGCTAGTTCTGTTATTCTTTCAAGTTGTTTCGAGCCTCATTGTCAACTTAGCCAAGAGTGAGATTATTCCAGTTGGGGAAGTTAACAATATGGATGTTTTAGCTTCGTTTTCCAGGTGTAAGGTTGGAAGCCTTCCCTCTTCTTACTTGGGCCTTCCTTTAGGGGCCCCTCACAAGAGCAAAGCTTTGTGGAATTCAGTTATGGAAAGGTTCGAACGACAGTTGGCGGGTTGGAAGAAGTTGCTACTTTTGAAGGGTGGGAGACTCACTCTTGTAAAAAACACTCTTTCAAGTCTTCCCACATATTTTATGTCCTTGTTCATTCTACTGAATTATGTTAGAAGTAGATTAGAGAAGATGGAAAGAGATTTCCTTTGGGAAGGATTGTTGGAGGACCGTAAATATAATATAGTCATGTGTGATAAAGTGTGTGATATCACCAAGATAGGTGGGTTGGGCATCAAGAATTTGAAGCTGTTTAACATAGCTTTGCTGGGTAAATGGCTTTGGAGATTTATGAAGGAGAGGGAGACTTTATGGAAAAGGTCGGTAGTATGCAAATACGGTGAAGGGGATCATTTATGGTTCCCAAACGACATTTCTTCACCTTACGGAACTGGTGTTTGGAGGGATATTAGAAAGGGTTGTGTTTATTTTGAGAGATTTATTTCCTTTGACATTGGCAGAGGTGATGAAATCAAGTTTTGGAAAGACAGATGGTGTGACAGTGAGGTGTTGTTTCACTCCTTTCTAGATCTTTTCACTTTAGCTACAGAGAAGGATTGTTTGATCAGTTCAGTTTTGAATTTTGGGGAAGACAGTATCTCATGGTGCCTGGTCTTTCGTAGGAATCGTCAAGATTGGGAGGTGGAACCTTTTTTGTTATTCGGCGAGAAGCTGCATTTCTATAAGGTGGGACAGCAAGTTGATAAGGTGGTTTGGAATGGGGCGAAGAGCAAGAATTTCTCTCTTTGTTCGTATTATCTCAAGTTGAGCAATAATAACTGAGCATGAATGTGTGCTAAATAAAGAGAGAGATTAAATTAAAACACTACATTAGAGATAGACAATAATTGCATTCCATAAATCAATTAAGCATACAACCAATTCAACAATTACAAGCTATTCAACCCTAGAAATTATAAGTATCATAAAATAGAGATTGGAAGAATGAAACCAAATGATACGCATGCAAAAGTTTTCTTGGCTCTTGATTTGAGGTTTCAAATCTTCAAAGATGATCAATTTCCGGAGGCATGAAGGAAATTAGGAAAGTTAGGGGGGGGGGGCTGCCCCTAAATGGGGCTCACAGCAGTATGAGGTCTCATAAATCTGGAAAATGGGATGTTGGGGGATTAAAAATGAAGGGCAATGGAGTCTCCAATATGGCAGGAGCAAAATAGGAAGATTATAGGAGCTTTAGGGCTGAAATGAGGCAGAAAAGAAGGTTGGGTCACGACATGGAGGAGCTGGAAGTGGGCTACCCCAGGAGGTGAGTACACTGGTTACCCAGGGGAGAAAGCGAGTGAGACTGTGAGAGGAAAAGAGCTGAAGAAGCAGGAAGAGGGTTGAAAAAGAGTCGGATCATGAACGGGCTAAACTGGGTCCACTACAAGACATGGGGGCCGATGGATGGAGGCTTGGAGTGACATGGTGCGCTGCATGAGCGGCAACACAAAAATGAAGGAGAATGCAGAAATTGCGCCGGCCTCCCCTAAAGTTATGAATGTTACTCCGGTGCACCTGAAGATTTTAGGGAGTGAGTCGTGGTCCTTCCCCCTTCAGGCTTCTCAATTTGGTCCTTCGTTAGCCAGATTTGCCTTGGACTCTTAACGGACTTCAACGAAATTTGACCGAATAATTTGTAACTTAACTTTGCAACCCGGAATTGTCTCGAGCTTCATGCTAAACACCATGAATGCTCGATTAAACCTTGGAAACCTACATTAAGTACATATACACAAATAATAATATTTTCAATGCATAATTAACTCAAAAATAGCACAAAATAAAAGGAATTTTAAGGGAAAATTCATGGAAAACTTGGACTCATCCTGGCTCGACTTTTTGATATGCGCCATTGTGCTTAATAGGTGTTTGTCCATTTATTAGGTTTTTTCGTGGTACGACCTTGGGATCTCGCATTAGGGTTCGGGTTGGGTCGGGATAATTGCTATAGGTTAGCTGTCAGCGAGGTTGGATCCCTGGCCTAGGTTGGGTTGGGTTATTATTGAGTTCTTAACGCCGAGTGTTGTGTGTAGGTGTAAGAATGTCGGGAACTTAGCATGGAACTAGTTCAAATAGGCCCAGCTCAGGTGCAACTGGTAACAACGAGAAAGCGGAGAATGTTAATGAACCGTGTGTGACTTCTTAACGGAATCCATATTATCAAAATGAGGTTTTTCATAACTTGTACCAGAGGATGTTTCAAGTAATGATTGAGATAGCGCAAAATGAAAATTTGAGAACTGGACCTCAGTCGGACACTAGAGGACCGCAACTAGAGACTATAGTACTACAGCTAGGATCGAGACATGGAGTCAATGCTACTGTCCTTAAGAGATTCTTCAAGATGAAACCTTGGAACTCCATTGTTACTCACACTCAGTTTAAAGTCCTTTTATCCTGTACGTAGAGGTCAAGGGATCGAGTGTGGTGGAAGGCAAAAAACTCACTGCTGGGGGTGAAAAGTCCGTGAATGCGATGCCGAGGACCAAACGGAAGCCGGAAGAGGTTCGTCCCTGAGTGTCAGGTCACTACATGCCAACTGTTCAGCGAGCATGCGCCTTCCTCAGTGAACATGTAACTTACTCAGCGACCATGTCGACTTCTGGACGAGAATGCTACTTCCTCAACGAACACGCTGCCCTCCTACCCGGGTGATAAGTGTAACGGATCAGGAATGCTGAGAATCAATATCGTAGAAACCGCCTCCACATCCCAAACGTGGACCAAGTGTCTCATTGTGAATGGCTCAACATGCTCGACAATTAAAACCATTTACGAGATAGTTAAAGTCGTTAACTCGACAATTAAAGCTCCTTACTCAGCAGTTACCAGCCCTTGGTTATAAGCCCCATTTCAACACTTTTAAGAGTTAAAACTCTATCAATTTGTATACTTTGGGATTTATAATTATTCACACACCGGAGTGTTCTTGCAATACCTCCCTGTGTTCAACCAAATGTTTCCTACTTTGTTGATATGTAATTAGCTCAATTGTGACCTCAAAAGCCCAATTGTCCTACATTCAGCCCAGTAGCCTCCTCGTAGATATTTTTTTCACATCAAGTTTGACTTGTATAATTTTATTTAAAGTTCATTTGTATATAACCTACAATTAAAATATGATAAAAAGTAATGATAAAATTGTAAAAATGTAATCTTAAAAGAATTTTTTCAATAAAACAGTTATCTTATATAAGATAAAAAATGAAAACATGACAATAATTTTGAAATATCTATTATTTTGTGCCGAAATTTGATAAACTTGACGTAAATTTTCAGATATCAATCATTTTAACCAATCGATTAAGACATCTAGATCCACCGTCGTCCAGGTACACTGTACACTTCATCTTAATCCACTTTAGTAAGAGTAATTGATTACAATCATTTTGGTAATCAAACGTAGCTACCCACTACGAGTTTCGCGTCTTTGCTGACCCCTAAACCCCTCCTTTTCATTATCACCCAAAAGTCAAAACTCAAAATCATCACAAAAACACACACACACACACACACAGTTGAAAATCGAAGAGAGAAGGAAGGAGATGGATGATTTGAAGCCAACAGAGATAAGCAGCACAAAGATGTTTGATGGGTTCAACAAGAGATACAAACATTACAGCCCAACCCTTGGTTGTTCCATGACCTTCCACATTTTCTTCCCTCCTTCTCCTTCTTCTTCCCACAAATTCCCTGTAAGTCCTTTCTTCCTTCCTTCCTTCTTTTAACCCCATTCAAGCTTTTCTTACTTTTTTATTTTTGATTGATATGCTTAAATTTGTTATTTTGGATTAATCTTTACACGTTAGGGTTTTGAACAATTTCCTGCCTTTGTAATAATATTGATTGCCCCATTTGGCTTTTCAGACTTCATTTCAGTTTGGGTTTGTACTTTGTAGTTAACCCAATAGGGTTTTATCTGTCCCAGCATATATCAAATCGTTTCTTGCTTTTGTAAATTGTAATGGTAATTACTGAATTTTTTTTACATAAAATTTTGTTTTGCATACGTTTATTCTAACATAAAATTTTCATAGGATAATTTAACTGGATTTCATTTTGTTTTAAAGAATAATAGCTTTAACCTTTGCTAAGTAGTAAGATGAACAGTGAACTATAAGCTTTATAATGTTTTTAAAATGTAAAAAGTCAAACTAGGACTGTCTGTGGGGTTGAGACAGAGGGACTGTTAAAAATCAGCTCAGAACCGTTGTCAATGGCTGTGGTTTGTAATTTAGATTGGTTTGTAGATTGCCACTTTTTTTTCCATGATTGCTATAGTCATCTTCGTAATAGCAGCTTCATTGGAAAATTCTGTTAATTATTTGGGCATTCTTTGTTAAGGGCTCAAGCGGTATAAGCCTCAATAAACTTTTCCTTCTTTTTCATTGGAAAAGAGGCATTTGAGGTGAACTAAAGAATATACAAGGTGAGGCACAAGGCTTTTGCCTTAGGTAATAACAATCAGAGTAATAAAGGCTATCAGATGTATTAGAAAGTCAGTAATTCCAATAAAAAATGTAGGGATGGAGTCTGTTCATAAACGCCTGTAAAAAATATTATGTTTTCTAAAAGAAAGAAAGAAATCTAAAAAGTAATGAAAGTTTAGAGTTTAATTTGAAAATGTGATTCCTTTTTTGAGACAAATTCAAAAGGAAAGTTTGACTTATTTCTTTGGGATGGAGGGACATTTGATTTTGACAAGGAACTAATGTACTTTGTATGTATTTAAAGGAGTAGCTTTGCTCTCCATTATAGTAACCTATAGATAGATATTTACTCTTTCCTTCCCAGTTGAGGTCACTTTTGCCGTTTTATTTTGTCACTAGACGTGTGTTACAAGTTTAAAGGTAAGTGATTCTATTGGTACAGATTACCAAGTTATCCTAAAAAGTTGTAGATACCAAGCGGGACAATTTTAATTTCTTTATATTACTTTTCTGGAGTTTGAATTTGACATAATTTCAGTGCAATTGGAAAAATAGCAATGATTTAGGTTTGAAATTATTGTGTCAATACTCTCTTAAATAAGTAATCTTTTTTTAACAATCTAGCCAACTTTAAGTTTGAAGTTATTGTGTCATACTCACTCAAATAAGTAATCTTTCTTTAACAATCCAGCCAACTTTAAGTTAACATTCTCTAGTGAGGCTTGAACAGCCAAGCTCCTTATCAGAGGTCTGCTGCACCAACCAACTTGACCCTGTCAGTAAGTAATTTGTTTTTTCATACTTGCACAATACCTAATTGCTTTACTTTGTAGGTCTTCAGCAATTTATTTTGATTTCACACACAATATATACAGACACATGCATATATCTATAATTTAAAATTCTAGCCAATATATTTATCAAATGACTTATAATATTCTCTTTTCTTCAGGTCCTTTACTGGCTCTCTGGTTTAAGTTGCACAGATGAGAATTTTATTGCAAAGTCTGGTGCCCAACGTGTTGCTTCAAGTGATGGTATTGCGTTGGTTGTTCCAGATACATCTCCAAGTGAGTCACCTTTCGTTTAAAATCCATTCAATTCACAAATTCGGTTTCTGGAAAACAAGTTCTTTTGCCTTGGTGCTTGATTATATTGAGGTTAATTTTTTGCCATTTGTGTGAAAACTTGTTGAAAACTAGTTACTTAAGTTTATATTTCTTCTTGCCTTTCTGACATGAAATTAGGGGAAATAATTGACAAGTTTTAAGTAACTTGTGAGTTTGTGTAAAAATTGGGTTGTTTAAATCAGTGAAATTACCAATGCACAACCTTTTTTATTAGTAGCTAAATTCTCATATCTCCTCATACTTGATTAGTATTTTTAAGATAATACCTATAGAAAGCTGTTGCCTGTAATTTTTTATGTTTGGTGAACATGAGAACATCGTGTAAGTATTCTGTGAACTCTGGATTTTCCTTCTATATGTTGCAGTCCTGATTCACTATTCTCCTTCTGATTGTAGGAGGCCTGAATGTGGAAGGGGAGGCAGACAGCTGGGATTTTGGTGTAGGTAGGTGGAAATCTATATGCTTGAGGTGCAGATTTGTTACATTGGAAACTACTTGATTTTTTTTAGTGTTACTTCTCGCATTGATGCACGAAGATTATTATTTTATCTCCTATGTCAACATCTTAAGATCTACGTGAACTGTTTCATTTAATACAGCTATTTTGCTCATATTTCACAGTACATGACAATACCATTCTGCCTATATGGATCTGAATGATTATGGTATCACATCATGCTATGTGCTTACTGAATGGATGAGTTGTCGGTATTTCTTTTTTCTAAAAGGAATGGTGTACCCTGTTTAATGAATTGGAGAACTAATGGCTAAATGAACTTAATAATATTCTATCCTTTATCTTTCAAGGATGCCTACTAGAGTAGTTCTTCGGTTCAACGTTGAAATGGGACATGCAGCTTTCATTATGTAGAGTAGAAGATTTATGATTAGTCTGTTTTGTCTTTATTTGAGTGAGAAAGCAAGTTTAGTTGGACAGACTGATATGTCAAAGGCATGCTTTTAACATTTTTAGTTTCTGATGGAACATCATTTGTTCTTAGTATATGATTTTTTTTTTTTTTTTTTTGTGATAAGTAAGAATAGATATATAATAAACAAGCGTCAAAACAGGTGATGTTTTCTATGTACACAGGGAGTATACGAACTATGACTATCCTAAGTAACAGAAAAACTGTCCATGAAATCTACAAAAGAGTTGTCAATTGACGGACCCGACTCAGAGCACCAAAATAAGAGGGTCTGGAGGACTCGCTCCTTCAACCTGTCCACACTAAGCTCCGTGTCCATAGTTGTTAGTATCATACAATACGTGATGCGTATTGTACGATATCGAAGTCAGCCCTCTTCGATACGAATCGGTACATCGTATTGTAATGTGTTGTGTATCGGAAATATTGTGTATCTTACGATACTTTTATACTTATTTTTTGATCTGATTTTTTTATAAATCACGTACACAAGCGGCGTCTTCACACCATATTCACACGCAATTCCTCATCTTCTCAGGAAACCCTCTATAGTCCGTCTTCGCTGATTCAATCCATGATTGCTTCATGGCTTCATTGTTCATCAAACAAAAGAAAAAACCCCAAGTCGCCTAGTGATCGTGCAACTGTGAGCGTCTCTTTGAAACCCTAGTCATCACTCATCAGTACACAATTGATGAATTGAAGTAATGAACAATTTTGAAACAGATTTTTGGGTTTTCTTTTCTCAGAAGGTGAGAAAGTTATTTATTCTATTACTTAATTTGACTAATAGTTGTCTATTAGTTTATTTTATAATTTTTATTAATTTGCATCCATTTGGTAGTCTAATGATTCTGTTTGGTGAAGCAAACAGAGGTCATAAGTGTTTAGTTGTATTTGCTTCACTATTTTATTTTGGGAATGATAACAACTTAGGTTTTGAAGTTTACAATTGATGTCAAGCAATTTTTATTTATTTGTACTTAATTGTAGTATATATATATATATATATATATATATATATATATATATAAGTTAGCGTATCTTACGATACACTCATACACCATGCGTATCCCGATACGTATCATAGAAAGAATTCCGATACACGATACGTATCCTATTTTGACAACTATGTCCGCGTCTTCAAAAGCTTCTGCTACTCCTCTCATTCCACACAATCTAGCAAACAGCCAAAGGAACTGTGGTTTAACAACTATTCCTCCTCCTTTTCTTATACAGGGACCAGCAAAGGAGGAGCTCCTTGATCGATCTAGGCATAACCACGATATGTGAAAGAGATTTAGTATATAGTCCCAGATTTCCTTCACCACTGGACAATTTATTATTGATTTTGAATTTCAAGTTGATCATCGCCAGTTTAGCCTTTTGCTGAAGGGGGTCCAATTTTTGTTGTTGCTTCATGTTTTGAGGATTTTCTCGATAAACTGAGAAGATGACATGAGAACATTTTCATAGTTAAATTCAATTATTAAAACTAACTGCAATACCCAGCATAAGCCCAAGAGATTGTGCTAACTTAAACTGTCTTCAATTGGTTTGGTACGGTTGCTTAGGTCAATCCCCATTACTAGAGATACTTTAAAGCGCAGCACAAGCTCGAAGGAGATGCTGTCCGCTACTGCTTTGTGAAACTCAGTGAAAGAATATAAAAGAGAGGAGGATGATTTCACTTTCAAGGAAGTGGGATAATGCGGCGTAGTAGTTGGCAACTAATGGTTTCACACATTCCTAGGATGGAATGAAGTTTGCTTAATTGTGATGTGGGTTTAGGTTATGGGCACACTGCATTCCTTACTGCCTAGCCTTTAAATTCATAATCATAATTAAAATCTGTGTTTACAACTTTAACCATTCACCACAGAACATGTGTGAACATCCAGTTTTTTTTTTATTAGAATCGCGAATAACTTTAAGTTAAAGTTAAAATGTTTCAAAAATTAAACTTTTTTTTTTATTTTTAAATTCTTAAAGAATGAATCTATGTATTGAAGGCATACTAACCTTCCCATAGGCAACCTGAGGGCCACTTCATAATAGATGATATACTGTTAAGCCCTGGGATGGTCACCAACCTTTCTCAAACTTTGTATTGAAGGCGAGCTAGAGTTGCTTTTTCCATTTTTCTTACTAACTGTACCATTATGTTCCTCTGATATATTTCATAATTTCGGCAAGTTAAATCTCATCCAAAGAAGATAAACATTGTATATTTTTCACTTGTTCAATTTAATACTAAGGCCTCTAGGGGCAGTCCTCTACTAAAAGCCACCCCAAGAAATCTTGACAAAAAAGCTATGGCCAATCCTGCAAATCCCTTTCATGTACAAAGTAATTTCTCAGGCTGGAGTTAGTATTCCGTTGTGCTGATTCGTGTGAATCTTTTATCTTTTTTTTTTCTTTGCTTAATAGTTTCATATAGATGATTGCAGCAAGTGCTTTACTTTTTCAGAGATGATCTTTGAAAAAAGTTGTATTTCAATTCAATGTTTTTCGTATTTTTTCGTATATTTGGTAGTGTACTCTTCTGAGTAGGGGAACACAAACACAACTCCTCGTAGTTGACAAGTTTGGCGAGACTCAAAGTTGTCGCTAACTTAAGCATATTTATGAACTAGGTGCTGGGTTTTATCTCAATGCGACTCAAGAGAAGTGGAAGAACTGGCAGATGTATGACTACATTGTCAAGGAACTTCCAGAGCTTTTACGCAAAAACTTTCCGCAGCTCGATACATCACGGGCATCGATATCCGGCCATTCTATGGGTGGGCATGGAGCGCTTACAATCTACCTGAAGAACCTGGACAAGTATAAGGTAATTGGTTCTAACATTTGGTTGATGTAAAACTTGATGCATTAAATAGGCTTCTGCATTTTGGGCTATGATTTAAACTTTTATTTTCAAACACGTAGAGAAAAATCTCAAGTACTTCTCTCATTTTCCATTCCCCATCTTGCAGTCAGTATCAGCCTTTTCACCGATTGTTAATCCTACAAACTGTCCATGGGGCCAGAAGGCTTTCACAAACTATTTGGGTGAAAATAAAACTGATTGGGAGGTACGGCCGTATGGGTTCTTTTCCTCAAATCCCCTGTAGCATTAGCACTTTGGTGCCCTGATCTTGAATGCATTTCCTTTCTTAACCCATGCAGGAGTATGATGCCACTTGTCTGATATCAAAGTTCAATGATGTTTCTGCTACCATATTAATTGATCAGGTAATGCCAGATGTCCGAGTGTGCTTTCATGTTTTTTTATTGCTGCACCTTATCTTTCAATTGCTCTTTGAATGTCTCTGGCACTCAATCTGTGGCTCTGTTGAGACTTGGGAGTTATTTGTTACGCATGGAGAGTTCCAACTTTTTTTTTTTGATAAGTAATGTATTAAAAGCATCAAAAGAGGTGATGCGTCCTTTGTACACTAGAGGTATACCACACCAAACATTACTCAGTGTCTATTCTATTTACAAGATCTACAAAATCAGTGTTGGATCTAGGAAAAGATTGATCAGCCTCGAAGCACCAAAAATAAAGAGTGCGTAACAGCAAATTCTTCAATTCCGAGACTGACATTTCCACATTCTCGAAAGCCCTGCGATTTCTTTCCTTCCAAAGAATCCAACACACTCCCAAAAGAGCTGTCCCCCAAGTACGACTTCTCCTCTTTCTGTACCCCGCGTACCAGCTTCTGACGTGATCAATCATCGATCTCGGCATGACCCAAGACATCCTGAACATTCCCAACACAAAATTCCAAAGCTCTAAAGCCACTTGGCAATGCAGGAGCAAATGATTAACACTCTCCTCACTATCCTTACACAAATAGCACCTATTGACAAGAACCATGTTACGCTTCCGCAAATTGTCCACAGTTAGGATAGCTTCAAGAGTCGCTTCCCACATAAAAAAAGCCACTCGCTTAGGGGCATTGGAGTTCCAACTAGGAACGCCTCTTCACTAAGGCCCCTCATTTAACAGAAATACTGTCCATCATAACTTTTAAGTAAAAAATACTTTGTCATTTTTCTCTGAGGGACTATAATAAAAGAACAATTCAATAATGTTTCATGTATACGAATCAAGTCTTCCCATCATATTTGATTCATATTTTTCCGAAGTTCAAACCTTTCATGACATCCAAAAGAGGAAGAGAGACTACATCTTTTAGTAGAGTGAGCTTGATATTTGTAAGGAAAACCTCTCAATAGATCTCTAGAGTGGAAGATATGATAATGACAAGTGGCTAATTGTATTAAAATCATTATGATGAAATCAGGGCAAGAAGATACCCCCTCCATCCAATTTGGATAATCTCTTTTCTCATTTGCATGTCCCATTTGGAGAGTTTGTTTTTCTAATATTAAGTGTAGATCTTCCTTGGTAACTTAATTTTCACCCTCATTTATCATCAAGGCGAGTTAGGAAATTAAGTGGAGTTTTTGTTAGATGATCATTCTCAATGGGCAATAATCTTTTCCTTAAAGTATGTGATGTTTTAAATAGAGCCATGGGAGTATATAGATACTCATGTATCATCATTTTCAGTGTTGATGAAAGTTGATTTACCCATCATCTCTCTCTCTCTCCTGAACCCTTGAACCCTTGTTGCCTGTGTTGATGAAAGTTGATTTACCTATCATGAGGAAAAAGGGAGTAACATGCCCAGCCTGAGGCATGTCTAAATTTGTAGAAACTATATATAGTATATATAATTTAATGTTGAAAGTATTTACAACTGGATGTTTAATGTAATGGTTAGGCGCATGTCTATAAAGTTGATGAACTTGAGATCGAATCTTGGCAAGGGAAGGGGCTATTAATTTTATTTAATTTTGGTCCATAAATTCAACTCTAAAGATATATAATATTAATATATAAGGGCGAAGCGCAGAAATGGTCCCTTGACTATAGGCCTCTCACAGTTTTAGTCCCTTAACAATAACAATTTTGTCAAATCTGGTCCTTTGAGTATTAAATTTTTTCAGCGTCAATTCTTTTGATGGATGCCGTTAACAAAATACCGTTAAGTTGCCCATGTGCATTTAGTAAGGGCTAAAATGAATTTTTTTCAAACTTATATCAAAATTTACAATCAATTCCCTAGAGTTTAAAAAACTACCCTATGGCCTTTTCCCAAATGTTTTGGGAAACCCACCACTCTCCCAAATGTTTTACAATCAATTTCCTAGAGTTTAAAAAAACTACTCGGGCAATGCAAATACACTAAGCACACTCGTTACAACATACTCATTCACAAGCCCCTCTTCTTGAACCATCAACAACTTGAAAAGCTCCAACACATCCCCAGAAAGTTTCTGCATCGAATACCCATAAATCATAGTAGCCCAAGTAATCGAATTTCTGTCAGGCATGTTATCAAACACCTTACGAGCATCATAAACCAGGCCAGTCTTACAATACATATTCAACAAAGAACTGCCTACAAAAACATCCGACCACTTATTAAACTTAATAGCCACTGCGTGAGTTTGCTTTCCACCATCTTGGTCCGACATAATATACCGGCAAAAGTATGAGCATTGGGAAAAACAGAGTCAGCCCACATACGCTTGAACAGAGCCATAACAAAGAGTAAGCTTTGATGATTACTTTGTTGAGAGTAGCCATTGATGAGGCAGTTCCAGGAGACGATGTGTTTGTTTTCAATTTCATCGAAGACTTGTTGGGCTTCGGGTAAGTGTTGGGTTTTGGCATAGAAGTTGACTAGGCTGCTGGCGATGTTGGGGCAGGCGGAGGAACCGGTTTTGATGATTTGAGCGAGTAAAGATTTGGCATTGGGGATGTTCTTTTGTAGAGTGAATACGTGGAGTTGGGTGAAGAAAGATCGAGTTGGGGCTGTCATCAACTTTGGGAGTTGGGACTTGGCGGCAGCGTTGTAGTACGGTTATGGCGGGAGATGTTACCAAGTTTCGTTAGAAAACCATAGGTTAAGATTTCGAAAAAAAACTGCCAAACATTTGGGTAAGTGGTGGGTTTCCCAAAACATTTGGGAAAGAAGGCCTTAGGGTAGTTTTTTAAACTCTAGGGAATTGATTGACTGTAAATTTTGATATAAGTTAAGTTTGAAAATAATTCACTTTAGCCCTTACTAAATGCACATGGGCAACTTAATGATATTTTGTTAACGGCATCCATCAAAAGGACTAACGCTTAAAAAATTTAATACACAAAGGACCCATATTTGACAAAAAAATGTTTAAAGGGACCAAAACTGTGAGAGGCCTATAGTCAAGGGACCATTTCTGCGCTTCGCCCAATATATAATGTGCATCTTCTTTTATAATATATTCAGTTTTGAGGATAATATTCTTTATTATTTTTGTTCAATTTTCATTTTTATATCTTTATAAAGGGGCCATTTTATTTTATTTTTGCCATGGGCCCCCAAATGTTCAGGCAGGCCATGGGGACTAATTCAGCGTATTCGTGTTGGAGTATAGAACTTTTTTATGGCAAATAAGAGGGGTAAATTCCAGCCCCATCGGTTATGTTTTGGCCCAATACCAGTAGTTGGCCCTGATGTTACTTTGGAAATGCTGTGTAATAACATGCATCAGGTCATACATCCATGGAAAACAATATAGAATGGCATAAACCGGGGCCTTACTTTATAGAGGTCTTTTTTGAAAGTAATAATTTTGTCGTAATTTAAAATTGTTTACTACTCGAATAAGTTATTAATGGTTTATATTTCCCGTGCGTGCAATTCCGTTCCATATCATTATGTAACATTTATGTTTTTTTTAATTCACACTGCTATTTATCTGTGAAGGGGGAGGATGACAAATTCTTGCAAGATCAATTGCTTTCGCAGAAGTTTGACGAGGCGTGCAGGAAAGTCAAAGCTCCTCTCCTCTTGCGAATGCAGCCTGGTTATGACCACTCTTACTTCTTCATCGCCACCTTCATCGATGATCACATCCGTCACCATGCTCAAGCTCTTAGCTTGTAATCATTTTGAGCTTTGCACCTTTTGAACACCTACGAAATAACTGCATTCCAGAAACCTTCTGTTTAGCATAACCGTGTATTTTGTTTAAAGCTGGATCACTGTTTAAACTTCTTTTTTTCCGGGTAAATTATATGCAAATGGTGTACGTGTTGGTGCATGCAACTGATTATTGACAGGGAGATAATGCAGTTGAGTTGATGCACAAAGACGTTAAATTATAGGCCAAAATATGGTTAACTATGCAATAAATTTCGTTTTGCAACCTGATTGAAAGTTGTTCCAAACCACACTTCATGTTAAAATTCGTTCAACGATCCACAAGACGTTAAGAACTTGATGAAAATTGGCGATTAGGTAGTTTCCAAATTTTTTCTTTTGGCTCCAGCCATAAGTCATGCCCAAATTCTCTCTCTCTCTCATGCTCATGGGTGTCTGATAAAAAATATAATTGAAGGGCGTTCAGTTTCCAAATTAAAGATAGAAGAGTTCTGAACGCATTTTTTGTCAAATAAACATCAGAATATAATGCTCTACAATTGAAAAACTGCAAAAAGAAAACAAATTCCGGGTATCCAAACGTACCCTTGGCAATGGTCATCATTTCAGTTATTTTCATTTCGAGAATTCACAAGCAACTTTTTGCAATGAGATTTTCACTTCGACAAATGTTGCGAGCTTTTCAACTTCATATGCTCTTAAAAATGAATTTCATCTACAGTTAGAGAGGGATCGGGTTGGGTTGGGTGGTGGGGAACGGAGGTAGAAGGTGGATCCTATATACAAAAACTTTTCAGGTGATAAGTAAACCAGCAAATCTGGGTAAAATAGGCAAGAATCTGGAATCTATACAAAAGCTATCTTACAATATGGCTTGCTCTTTCCTTGTTCTGTTGGCCCAAAACTTATAATCTGGCTTGCCCTCTCCTTGTTCTGTTAGCCCAAATTGGATCCATCTATTCTTCCGCCTGATCTGGTCACAGCATAGCCTCCATCAAACAAGGGCTCAATGGCTCAACTGGATCAAGTTAGAATTCCTCATTTTGCTCTTATCACCCACTCGGGAAGTTATTATACCTGGTGGGATCTTCCTCCGCTCCAAATCCAGACACAGGCAGGTGTTGACTCCGGTCTTGAGCTACGACAGGAGTAGCCGTAAACGCCGGCTCAAGATTCTCATTTACACTCTTAGTTGGCCTCTTCAGCCTTTTGGGTCTTTGTTGTTGCGAATCAGTGTTAGGCAGCGGTGGATCATCAAAGTCAGATTCCATGGGTGTAGACCCTGAAGAATCAATGTCTTTCAAACTCTTTGAAGGCCTTGGTTTTGGAGGAGCTGACTTGTCAGTGGTGGTTTTTCTCTGCACGCACAATAACAGATTGCTTCAAAACCAACTGTAAAATGAGACTATACATAGATACGAAGTAAAAAGGTTTCTCCAAAGTAACTAAAACAAAATGTAATCTCCTATCAACCCAACGCAGGAAAAATAACAGCCAACCATACTAACTGATGTTAACCATGAAAACAAGGTTAACTTCCATATCAAACAAGTATCAGAAAAAATTCAAAATTCTAGTTCTGGAACCAAGATAGATTTCTTACCTTCTTATTACTGGACTTGGCTTTCTCAGGATCGGGAGAGGGCTCGTGTCCATTGACAGGAGGAGGTACCTGGTTACTAAGATCTTCCAACGTCGGCTCACCTTCCGCATCTATCCTTATACCCTTTGTCCCATGATTTTTCTTTTGTCTATCTTTAGCCTGATAGAGGGCATTAGGGTCAAAACACCATTACCTCATGTTCGGTAATTCTTAATTCTAGTTCAAAAAATGAACATTGACAAAAGTAGGAATGCAAATAATAATTTTCATATTATAGAACAACCGAAAATTGTTAGAAAGGTAAAGACTACGTGTTTATTAGCAAAAGGGCAGAATTTGATCCTACCTGCAATGGAATTTCTTTTAACTTCTGCTCCAACTGTGCATCATCAATCAGTAAAGAAACAACATCCTCGGGGGCCAAAAGGTCACCCTGTACATGACCACCCGTCATAACAAGCTCCTGGACAGTGCTTTTCTGGCTAGCTCTTTGCAAAATCTTCTCTTCAACAGTCTCTTTGCAGATCAACCTATAGACAGTAACCTACATCATGAAAACAACCTTTAGCTTCTTTATTATTCGTATTATATTAAAAACCATAGCCACAAAATTTAAGAAGTGATAAAACCGATACACTGTCTATCCTGAACCCAGCACATGTACAAGAAACATAAAATAGCATGCAAACAACGGATGAGAACACATGCACGGTAATGGCACTACTATGTCTACTATACCGAGATATCGGGTTTGACAAATTATAGTTTACGATTCTGCTGGAGCTTTATGTTTTTTAACAAGTGTAATTGCACTCAACAAGTGATAATTAACAAGTATCCATGCGTGTTAAATCACAAGGACTTGAGAAGCAATATATTCATGACATCTAATCTAAGCTTGCCTATTGAACCATTTTTCTTCAAATTTCTCAATCCAATAATGACATAGAAGGCATCAATCTACATTGTTCAAAAGTTTATTATGCTAAATTGCTTGTCAGATACTGTAGACGTCCACGATCTAAATGATTGATTAAGTTAATTTCAGCAACGACACTCTGCACAACTTAAAAGCTCGAAATATCGTGATAAATCTTTACATGCAAAATAATTAAAGTAATCAGGTAGACACTAACATCTCTGGTCTGACCCAGCCGATGCGCTCTATCCATTGCCTGTAAATCCAGAGTCGGGTTCCAGTCACTCTCATAGAATATAACGGTATCAGCCGCAGTCAAGTTGATACCGAGTCCACCAGCTCTTGTACTCAGCAAGAAGACAAATATATCACTCCTAAAACACGAAAGAATTAGTTTGTGTCAAGTAGTTTGGAAAGCCTTCAAAATTATGTACAGTCACTTACTGAAAGTCCAAGTGAAAGTGCACTTAAGAAAAAAATCTAGGAAGAACTATGATGAATTGAATAATTTCTCACCTATTCTGGAAATCCTTGACCATGTCTCTACGGTCCATTATGGTGGAAGATCCATCAAGCCTTAAATATCTATATTTCCTATAGTTCATATAGTCCTGCAGATGAATGAAACAGATAAAATCAGGAGATAGTTACAGAAAAGTATTCCAGAGAAATTTCAAAGAACATTATAGTCATGAAACAATCCTGGGTGTGATATAGCATATAGTTTTTGCCTTATAGGATAAGTTCCATTTGACAGTCATTCTATTTTTCTTTCCATACTGTACATAAACATCGGTGTATTTATGAAAAAACTAACGACAAGCAGTCTGACTTACTCTGTTATATTCTATTTACTGTGACTTTTTTTCTGATTTTTTCCCGTGTCATACGTGGTACTATTTTTTTTTTACTTTGTGTATTTAAGAAAAAAAAAAGCTGCCGTGTATTCATGAAAAAGAAAGCTACTGCTTTGTGTATTTAGGAAAAAGAAAACAATCAGTCCGACTTACTCTGTTTTTATCTATTTCCTGTGACTGTTTTTTTCTGTTTATTCAGTGTCATACTTGGTACTATTTTTTTTTTTTTTTATTTTGTACGTATTTAAGGAAAAAAATAAAAGTTGGTGTATTTATGAAAAAAAAAAAAAACTACTGTGTACTATCTTGTTGGGTTTGGATATTGACTTGTTGCTATGATATGTGAATTTAAACTTAATTTCATATATTATTTTCATTTATGCATGCTTTGGAATTTGGTACACTAAATATATATATATATACACTACTTTTCTTAATTTGTCGCCTTGCTCACATTTCACTACTGGCTATCGCCTCAAAAATGGACCCCTTGTCCGCCTCTCATCTTCCACCTTTAATAACTACGCCCACCAATATCATTGGCCTCACTTAGAAAGCATCGATAAAGGGGGGGGGGGGGGTACTCCTTAGCATGTTTGCAGAGGGATATTGGAAAGGCTGATTGCTTCATTTTTTTTATTTCTGATAGGTAAGTGTGACCTCTTGTTGGTATGAGGATTGGAACCAAGGACCTCAACGTCTTTTCCGGTGTGCCCTTGTCATCTCTTCCACAAATTTTTTTTGATAAGTAATAAGTAAAGAGTATTATATATGAGGTACCAAAAAAGGGCACGACCTAGTACACGGGGTACAACACAAAAAGATTATATAACAAAGAATCCCCTGATATGGGAACAACTTCTAAGCACCAAAATCTAAGGGTCTGGAGAAAAGCTTCCTTGATCCCTCCTATATCGGTCTCAACGTTCTCAAAGACCTTCGTTTCCTTTCTTTCCAAATAATCCACTAAACCGCTGAAGCAGAGATCCAGAAAGTATTCATGTTTCTTCTTTTGTAAGGAAACCACCCACGCAGAAGCTCAATAACATCTCTCCCACCTTTATTATTACTATTACTATTATTATTATTATTATTATTATATTATTATTATTATTATTATTATTTTGATAAGTAAAATATTATATCCCAAATAGTCAAACCAGGAGACACGTCCTTGTGCAGTAGAAGTAGAAGTAGAAGTAGAAGTAGAGGTGACAATTTTTGTCTGCGCCCATTTGCCCGCCTAGTAAATAATGGGTATGGGCAAACCCAAAATTTTAAGTGTGCACAAATGGACATACCCATTTGAGACCATTAACTATAATGGGCTAAATGGGTGCCCAAGTGGGCACCCATACTAAAATCCACTCTCTTGCTCTTATGTTGTGGGGATGGAGAGAGTATTTATTATGATGACATTCAAATCATTGGTACAATATTAAGAGTATTACCAATAGTAATTTTTAGAATTTCGTCAATAAATATTTCGTCAAAGCTTAATTAAGTTGACCCATAACAATTACTTTGGGGCGGAGGGAGTATAAATTACAATGGGTATGATTAATTAAACACATCCCAATTGCAAGGAGTTTTACCATCTTCACGATATGCTCCTTCAATCTACAGAGTAAAATAAAATGGTGATTAAGAGAGAGACGCGGAGAGAAAGAGAGAACTCAGAGAAGAGAGAGAAACTTGGTAGGCAGAAGTGGCAGCAGCTCCAAAGAGGAACTCAGGTGGAAATCTGATAAGTTGATATGATCTATTAATGGAGCTTTCAACTAAAGAATGAGATCTAGTAATTACAAGGATGATGAAGAAGAAAAATGAGTAGCGGAAGAATCGGGTACTGCTATTACCTTTCATTTAGCTCCCTTCGTACCAATGATTCTAAAAATTATTTTTTGAGTAATTTTTGTTAAAGAATGAATTTTTGTAATTATTGTATTTATTTGATAATCTTGTGTTAATGACTAGATGGGCGCCCATGCCCATTTATTGTCCACCCATATATGCCCATGGCATTAAATGGACATTTACTAGTATACTTGGGGATGACCACTTTTACATCCCTACAGGAGGGGGGCCGGAAAGGGGGAAGTTCCTTTCTAATGGTTAAAAGAAGTAGAGGGAGAGGGAGAGGGTTTGGAAATCAAAAGGTTGAGGCCACCTAATGTGGATGTCAGTCTCCACAGAGGTGCACAGCGCCAACCACCACAGATGGGGAGAATACTGATTGAACTTTTACTTAGAGAGAGAGGGGATAGTTGGCTGAGCGATTCAGGATTTGGAGTTGAAAACCCTGGCCTACATTTACATATGGGTATAATGATAATATCATCTAAATATAAGGGCAAAATTGACAATATAGACTAACTTCTACCATTTCACATAACATCCCCATCGGATTGAATGAATACTCTACTTTTTCTTTTTCCTAACTTCTTACAAGAGCTCCATATTCAATCACTAGTTTTTGCCTTTTTGGTAAAAGATATTAATGTCCACAATTTCACAAAGCTAAGAACATTCCCCATTCTGTCCATCTTCCCTTCAAATATTTCTCCCACTTCATCAACAAAATCCATTCTATCCGAGTATATCCCATCTTCCTAAATCTCAAATTGCAATACACATTGATGCATCTCAAGGTCCACTTAACATGGAGCATATCAGGTGGCTTCAAATGCTCCCGCTCATCCAAAAAGAAAATTCCCATCTCCTTATTCGTTTGGCAGAGATAGAGTATGACCCATTAGCCACACAATTTACTATGGAAGCTCCCATAAGCCACTAGAAGCTCTTCAGATCAAGAATAAGTATGGTAAAAAATCATTCACTAGAAGAAAACATTAGGAGTTCACAATACCTCAATAATATTTAACATTTTGGTCATTTGTGCAAACAGAAGCACACGATGATTTTCTGCCCGTAAGCGCTTCAATAGTATATCCAGTGTTTGAAGCTTCCCAGAGTCCTAAAAAAAATATATTGCCATTTCAACTTAATAAATGGCTGAAGATGTACATAATTAATAATCCATGAATATTCGGGGGCTTAAATATGGTAAAGAGACTCATACCGTGAGCATCTTAGCAGGATCAAAACTTTGCACAGGCGGAGATGACCCGAAAATCTGGTGTGTGAGTTGTAAAGCAGGTTGTGAAACAGGTAATTCGGAGTCTATCTCATGAATCAATGGGTGGGGAGCAGCGTGAGGTTTCCTAGGCCCATTGTATTCCGACGTACGCGCAAACCCAATTAATAACCTCTTCACCCAGGGGTGATGTAATTCTTCAACAATTCTGTATGCAAAATCTCTATCTGAGCAGTGGCCGTTAACCTACCAAGCACATGAGAACCAACATTAGAGATAAATACCAAAATTAGTAAGTTAACCAAATCATGAATGGAAATCTAGCCCTTCGAGGTGTGGCAGTTCAATATGTTGCTAATTGCAGGTGTGTATTATGGAGCTCCATCTTCGTAACAACAAATAAAATCATTTGCCAAATTCAAGATTGCCTTCTTGATAGTAAATACTGGATTATAGAAGGGATATCTAATAATCTGGGATATTTGAACTCAAGCTTTTCAAGGAGTGATATTCATTGCGTATAAACAAGAGGACATCATTCTGAAAGGGAGAGACCGAATATCACTTGTAATCAAATAGAACTTACAGGGGGTGCTCTAGCTTTCGGAATGAAAGAGAATACTGAATGAAGAAGTCTGGCGTTTGATGCAAGCCTGTCCTGATGAGATATAATCAAAGCCTCATATGGGGCATCTCCAGGTCCTGTTGCAACTCTCCTTCTGAGTAAGCTTGTCTCCGACTTCGATGGAATCAGTAACATTCGCGTGACTGCTCGAATTTTTTCTCTCCCGAGATGACTTGTCTCAGGACTATTATCCTCCGTGTCCATTAGCAAGTCTATGATACCGTCTAGAAATTGCCGATTCCATCTCATAATAGAAAACAACAACCTATCCAACAAGGATCCAGATGCCAAAAATGCCACCTCAGTAGGTGACATATCAATCAAATGAGTAATTCCGAATGCTCCACTGTTTACAAAAGTACTTTCTTGACAGAGTATGGATTGGTAAACATTTTCGGGGGAGAAAACGTTAAAACGTTTCTCAAATAGTTCTCTGCTGACACCATGCCCTACTACTGAGAAAAGCATATCAGACCTACGAACAATTTCTTGGTAGACAAGCTTTGGCATCTGGTAACAATTTAAAGGAAATATTATTCATATTATTCACCACATGAAAGAAAATTGGTAAGTAAAAAAGACTATTAAAAAAAGTAAAGATACAAAAGACAGACGAGAGCAGTGAGAAAAGTGTTAAGTAACCAACTCATCTAAAAGCTTAAGCTGTTAGATAGGAGCTCAACAATGTATATCAAGCTTAACACTCCCCCTCACATGTGACCCGTCCACACGTGGAGAGATACACAAACATGCCTCACCAGGGGCATCACAAAGCAAACAAAGTGACAACACGCATTCACAATATTACGAGTAACAAATGCAAGCGGGATGACTCGAACCCACAACCTTGCCAAACCAGAGCTCTGATACCATGTTAAGTAACCAACTCATCTAAAAGCTTAAGTTGTTAGATAGGGGCTCAACAATGTATATCAAGCTTAACAAAAAGCAATACAATGGAAAATAAAGAAAAAACCTCATGAAATCAGAGCTCTCCAATCCCGCTACATAATAGAAATTAGAATTCCTCTAAAAGAACCTCTAGCCAGGGTCCCATAACAAAGCCAGTCACACCTCCCCATCCCAAAGCAAGTGTATCTCTAAATCTTTTGGAATTCCTCTATCCCAAGTGCTTCATAAAATCGCAAACCCCACACTCCAACAAAGTATTTGCATCCTTCTCTCTACCGAATCCCCTAAAGCTCGGTTGTGGAAAAAGAAAACACAGACTATGAACAAACCCAAGATTCACCAACTACTCCAAACAGCCTATTCCAAAGATACCAGCTCGGTCACAGTGAAGAAAGCGGTGATCATGAGACTTGGAAGCAAGCTTACACACAAACACTCCAGTCCGTAGAAATTCTATTAAAAGGCCTACAAGCTTTTTTGACATCATTTGTGCTAAGAATATTAAGAACCAGGTCCAAACAAAAAGACTTGATCTTGAAAAGTGAGTTTTCCGTATTAAAGAAGGGAGGAAAAACTCAGTGGGTTGGGGGAACGAGTGAAGTGAGCCACAAAAAATCAACAAGAATTACAACCCGAGCTTTCCATCACCTAAGCGAGAATCACGGCCGCACCTGAGAAAAAAATTGCAAGGAAGGCAGAAACCTTCTTGGTTTCCCAATCATTTAGCCCATGAAAGACGTAAAAGTCGCAAGACTTTGTGACACCCTTCCTAACAAGGAAAGTAAACATAGGTGCCGAGTGTAAGTAGAGGTGTTAATAGGTCAAAAAACCATAGGGTCGAACCGACTAAACCGAAAATTTTAAGGGTTAGGTTTGAAATTTTACAACCCGTTTAATTTTCGGGCTAAACGGTTCAGACCTACGCGTTGGCAACCACCGGTCTTCGTGTTGGCCCATCGGTTTGAATGATTATTTTAAAAAAAAAAACTTAAGTGAATAACCTAAAAGTAAACGGGGCGTTGCCTAGTCGTCGACAACAAACAATTCCCACCCAAGCACCCATCCAGAAAGAACTCCAGAACCCTGAAGAGTAAAGATGGAGAGTCGGAGATCAGATCCCAGGTTTGCCTGCTCGGCGTCTCGCACTCTTGCCTTCATCGGCCGTCGGCCTCCCTGATTCCCGTCGCCGTCACCATCCTGCTACTCGTCCCGTTCGTTATTACCTGGTAAGTAATCTAATAAGCACTAATTCAATAGTTTGAGTAATTTCTTTTCGGATTCAATGATTCATATACAAGTTCGGATTATATAATTTTTTGGTCCCTGAACTATACCAAAACTCTGCGTTTGGTCCCTCAATTTTTTTTGTATGCGTTTGGTCCCTCAATTCGATTTTTTTGGTCAATTCCCCCTTCGTACCGTTACCGTTACTGAAAATTTAACATTGGCTAACTTTTCAAAATATCCAAACTATAGGGACTTATTGTGCCCATTGAAAAAGATACGAAAGCAATAAGTTAAACTCGAAAATCAAATTTCCTGAAACTTCCTGAAAATCAAATTTCCCAAACTTCCTCAAAATTGGGTAACAATTTCAAATTGCAGCAACTATTTCAAAACAAATTAGAAAAATCTTACTTGAATTGCTGAAATGGGGGAGTTTCCAATTTCCAGGTTGAACTCGAAATTGAGATGAAACAGGATCCCGCATTGGAGTTCGGCGATGGAGATTCACTTGGGGGCGGCTGAGAATAAAACGGAACCTCGCTGGACTACTTGGGTTGTCCATCTACAAAGAACGATGGCGGCGAAATGAAGTATCTGGGCCGACAGTGAGAAACTAGAGCATGACAGGGCTGCTAGGGGCTGGCAGGGTGGAGATTAAATGAAAAGGGTCAGCGGTGGCTGGATTGCTTGGTGGAGCTTGCTATGGCTAGCGGGGTTGAAGCTGGGGCCGGTTGTGAAATTGAAATAGGGGTGGATGGAAGATGTGGGAGAAAGAGTTTCTAATTCTACTGATTTTGCAGATTTTGGTTCGTCTCCAGTTAGTGTGAAGTCCTCTCTTTCTGTGAATTCGATCTCGAGTGACTTCTGTGAGAATAGATCTCCCCTGTGGGGATTGTGAGGAAGTGCTTATCTGGATGTAGATGATTCCATTGGAGTTCGCCCTAGGTGAAGTTCAGGGTAAAGCTAGAGAAATGCATTTTCAATGCAATGGGGATTCTTGGTTTAGATGAGGCGGCAATCGAGTAGCGGCGGCCTGGAGCAGAGAGATGGAGATGGGTAAGAGATGGTGGGAGAAGACGGAGAGGCTAGGGGATAAGATAGAGATGGGGGCGACTCATCGGAGAAGAGAGATTGGCAGGACCGGAGGTGGAGCGGAGACGGCTGCGGACGGCTGCGGCTGGAAGGGAATCGCCGGGTCTGTAGATGAAGGGCGACTGAGAGATGAAGGGAATCGAGAAAGAAGACGGTCCGTAATGGTGGTCTTGAAGTTTTAAAGAGAGCTTCATCTTTTTCAATTGGCACATTAAGTCCCTATAGTTTGGACATTTTGAAAAGTTAGTTAATGTTAAATTTTTCAGTAACAGTAACGGTACAATGGGGGAATTGACCAAAAAAATCGAATTGAGGGACCAAACGCATACAAAAAAAAATTGAGGGACCAAACGCAAAGTTTTGGTATAGTTCAGGGACCAAAAAATTATTTAATTCTTACCTGGTAAGTAATCTAATAAGCCCTAATTCAATAGTTTGAGTAATTTCTTTTCGGATTCAATGATTCATATACAAGTTTGGGTAATTACTTATTTGGCTTCGTCTGATTCTTGAAATCCATCCGCATTATTGGTTCAAACTGTCTTTGAGCAAGATGTGGAATTGTGGATGATTCTGCTTAATCTTTATTCTATTATTGGTTAAATATTTACTTTGTTGAGAACTTATGGATCAATTTTATAAGATTTTTTTGTTGTTGTTTCATGTTTGCAATTTGTTCATTGTTCTACTGTATTTATAAACCCTAATTATTTTTAATTCTTTATTATTTGGTTAATTAACAAATTAATTATGTAACTTAGATTAATTATGTAATCTGGTTTTACCAGATCTCTGAAAAGAAAAGTCTGAATTGGAACAATATTTAGATGAGCACACATTAGAATTGGACTATTATCCAGATTTGGATGTTTTGGAGTATTGAAAAAATAATAAGAAACGATTTTCAGTTAATACTGTTATGGCTTGTGAATACTAAGCATTCTTATCTGTGGCATCCGCATCTCACTTTAAATATGGAAATCGATTATCATAGTTAATACTTGAATAGTTTATTTGTACTATTTGAAATAGTTGATATCACTTATGTATGAGTTCTCGAATCAAGGCTCAATATCAAATGTGGACGTGGTTGAAGACTGAAGATGATATTTATGATTCATTGACTTGCTTCATCATTTCAGATTAGTACTTTTTAGTTTTTAATTAGTAATACTTGAAGTTTATTTGTATTTTGAATTTTATCATTTATGTATGATGTTGTGATGTTGTTGACTCGTTGTATGATTCGTTTGTTTTGGATTGTGTTGTTAAATGTTGATTGTTGGTCACCAATTACTTGATTTCAAATTTTAGATTTATATATATACGCTTTTTTATTTTGTTTAGGTGTAACCCGTCAGGACCAGTTTAAAGCAAAACCAATAGGGTTAGGTGCAGGTTTGCATTTTTAGCGGACCGTTTAGATCGGAACCGATTAGGAACTAAAACCGACAGGGTTGGACCGATTAACATCTCTAACTATAAGAATATCTCACCCACCTACACATCTTCCCAGAAATGAATGACATCTCCATTCCCCACCCTTCACCAAGTTAAGGGGAGGTAAAAGGAATAGAACTGATAAAAGAATATACATGTGGGTGACTGAGTTCCCAATTGACAAAACTGAAAAACAGATCAGGGATAACTCCTTAGAGGAGGTGAGATCTTTGGATGAAAAAGAAGGTGTGTCTGACTTGAGTAGGGAGGAATTTGCTCAGAAGTCTATGTTACAAACAGGAATACAGAGACTTCTCAAAATTGAGGAAATCAGTTGGAGTCAGAAAGCTCGGGTCCAGTGACTGCGGGAAGGTGATAACAACACGAGGTTTTTCCATCGAATGGCAACCATCCAAAAGCATGGTAATCAGATTAAGAAAGTGCTAATCAATGGAGAGTTGCTGGAAAACGAAGGTGAGATCAGGAAAGGCATAGCAGGGTTTTATGAAGGTTTGTATAACGTGGAAGAGGAATCGGCAGTTAAGCTGGAAGGGGTTCCTTTTAACTCTATCAGTGCAGAGGATTGAGGTGGTTAGAAATTTCTTTTTCAGAAGAGGAGGTGTTCGCAGTAGTCCAAGGTATGAAAGGGGATAAAGCTCAGGACCTGAAGGATTTCCAATGGCATTTTTTCAGATGGGGGTTTTTAATTTTTTTCACAAAAATGGGAGATTCGAGAGGAGTCTAAATGCTTCATTCATTGCTCTCATTCCCAAAAAGGCAGGTGCAGAGGAGATAAAAGATTTCAGGTCTATCAGTCTCATTGGGGAGGGGGTATTTAAGATAATTGCAAAAGTTCTATCTATCCGCCTAAAAAGGGTTTTAGGAAAGGTGATTTCTGACTCTCAACATGCATTTGTGGGTGGTTGCCAAATCACAGATGCGGTGCTTATCGCGAACGAGGTTGTGGATTCTAGAATTCGCAATGGGGAGGTAGGATTAATTTGTAAATTGGATATAGAAAAGGCGTATAATAGTTTCTGGACTACTTGCTGTCGAGGATGGGGTGTGGGAGATGCTGGAGGGAGTGAATGTTTTCCTTCGTCGGTGAGATTTTTAGTTTTGGTGAATGGGGAGCCAGCGGGTTTCTTTGCTAGCTCAAGAGGTCTTCGACAAGGAGACCCCCTTTCTCCGCCCCTGTTTATTATAGTGATGGAAGCTTTGAGTAGGATAATGGATGTTTCCATTTCGAGAGGATTCATTAGTGGATTTAAAGTGAATAGGGAAAGGGGTCCTGAATTGATGGTTTCTCACCTTCTATTTGCGGACGATACTTTGGTTTTTTGTGATGCGGAGGCGGGGTAATTGGCGTATGTACGTTTGGTTCTTTTGTTCTTTCTGCCTCTGGATTGAAGATCAACATTCAAAAGAGCGAGCTCTTTCGAGTTGGGACGGTTGATTCTGTGGACAGTTTGGTGGAATTTTTTGGGTGTAAGGTTGGTTCCCTCCCGACTTCTTATCTTGGCTTACCCCTTGGGGCATAATCAACCAATAAAGACATGGTATCCGGTTATCGAAAGGTTCGAGCGAAGGTTAGAGGGATGGAAAATGCAATATTTGTCTAAGGGTGGCAGATTGACTCTAATTAAGAGTACGTTATCTAGCTTGCCTACTTATTTCATGTCATTCGATATGCCGGCTTCTGTGGCCAAGAGATTGGCGAAGCTGAAAAGAGATTTTTTGTGCGAAGGTCAAATGGATGAAAGGAAGTATCACTTGGTGAAGTGGGAGGTAGCTTGTTCCATCTTGAAGAATGGAGGGTTAGGGATCAAAAGATTAAAAGCCTTTAACTCTGCTCTTTTGGGGAAGTGGCTGTGGCGTTACTTAACTGGGAAGGGAGCTTTTTGGAAGAAAGTTGTGGTGGCCAAGTATGGGATTGGGGACCATCTGTAGTTTCAAAATGAGGTGAATTCTTATAGTGGGATGGGGGTTTGGAAAAGCATTAGGACAAAATGGGATATGGTGAAACACTTCATCTCTTTCAACGTGGGTAAAGGCCAAAGGGGACTCGGTTAAATTTTGGAGAGACATTTGGTGTGGGGATTTGAAGTTGCAGCGAGCTTTTCCCTCTTTATTTAACTTAGCTGTGAACAAGGAAGAGTATGTAAGCTCGGTTATGTTAGTTGAAGGCGACGCCGTCACGTGGAATCCTGTATTTAGGAGGAACATGCAAGACTGGGATATTGGTACTCTTGAGGCCTGTTTTGAGCTACTGGATAAACAAAACTAAAAAAGATTAACAGGAATTCTGATGATTCCATTGTATGGAATGGGAAGAAAGACGAGCCTTCTTCGGTTAAGTCTTTGTATCAACTTATGGTGGCTAGCGACAGGTCTTTTCCGTGGAGGAGCGTTTGGAAGTCAAGGGCTCCATATAGGGTGGGGGTTTTTATGTGGGAAGCTGTGCTCGAAGCCATCTTAACAAGAGATAACTTGAGAAGGCAGAAAAAAATATATACTAATTGGTGTTTCATGTGCAAGAGAGACAGAGAAAGTGTGAATCTGATTCATTGCCCGGTTGCAAGGGACTTGTGGAGTTTTGTTTTGAGTCTGTTTCAGGTTACATGGGTAATGCCAAATTCGATCAAGGAGCTGCTTTTGTGCTGGATTTTGTATAAGCGCAAAAGAAAAAAACTGTTTTTGGGATGTTGCTCCACTGGCAGTCTGTTGGTCTATTTGGAAAGAAAGAAACCTTAGGGCTGTCGAGAACGAGGAAAGGAATTTGGAGGGGATCAAAAATCAGATCATTTAGACTATGTATTTCTGGTGCGATGAGGCGATTCCGCAAGGATCTAATCCTTTTGTAGAGTTTGTGGAAAACATTTTTGTTGGCTAGCGTGGGTTGGTTGTATAGTATCTATGTACATAGGACGCATCACCTGTTTTGACGCTTCTATTTACTTATCAAAAAAAAAGAGTTCCCAATTTACACGTCCTACCCATTCTGGTGCAAGCCAAACTTGCTTTTAATCACTTTATGCCATATGACGTGGAGAATGCCAAAGCCACTTGGACATCAAATGATCAAAGAGATGTTTGTGCAGACCTGGTTCCCCACAACCAAGCTGCCCTCCTCTGTAGGCTTACCAACTCATGTAAAAGCTTAACCTCTTAGATAGAAGCTCAACAATGTATACCAAGCTCAACATCGGCGTTGTGATTAAAAAAAATAGGACCGGAGTATAGATTTAAGCTCCTTCAAGTGGCGAGATTTTCAGCTCCACAATTATTTTTGTATCCCTGAGGTAGTCAGGCGGAGCTCGGGGGTATATGTGTGTGTGTGGGTTGGTGGAGAGGCGAGAGAGGTTTGGAGATTTGTGTAGGCCGAAGGAGATGGTATCAAATCATCCATCATTAATTCCCCTAACATCATAACTTGGATAATCTTCCAGGTTAAAAAATAAAGCTAAACTTAATAAGCATTAAAAATACATCATGCTAGCTATTTGATGACAAATACCAGTAAGCCCATGAATATGCTATGATATAGACAATCTGGCCCGCCCCTATGGTAGGGCACAAATGAAGAAAGCAGAATGCCAAAAACACCTGCATAAATTACCTCGTAGGTAATAGGACTTCGACTACCAGAGTAGTGAATATCTTCCATTTCCCCAAATCGAGGTGGAAGAAATGAATTTGGGACCTCCCCAAAATGGAGATAAGAGCTTCCTTCATTTCTCTCAAATAACTCTGGATGATTGCATACCTACCATTACATGGAAAAGACACGCTTATCAGCGACAAACATTATAGAGAAAGGCAGAAAGCTGTGATATTCACAATAGATGAAAAAATTTCATCCTTATAGCATAAGAACTTGCACATCAAAAAAGAAACCACGAGTAATACTACCTTCCTCAGCTGGATCACAATATTCATCAAGTTCAGAATTTTTTTCTCATTAAGATGCCCGCGATTGCTATCAAACAACTCAGCGAGAGAAATTTTGTTCTTAATAGCTTGATAAAATGCCTGTTGCCGAGAACTCAACTTGCAGTGAACCGTAATTTCAAGTTTCTTGGTCAACTCAGAAACGACATCCTTTTTGACCCTCCGCAGCATGAAAGGCTTCAGAATGGCATGCTGTTGAAGACCGAAAATAATTGCATAAACAAAACACTGGCTAAACAAGCACCGCACCACTAAGTGCAAAACAATTATACTCATCAAATGCCATTTTGAATGAACGAAGCGTGATTAAATCCTCTTTGTAAGAACATAATAAAAGCAACACATGGATCAGAAATAACTTGAGTAAATGTGACAAAAAGATAAATAACAAGAGTTCAAATTAGCAACACATTCAGTTCATAGCCTTGGTGTTGATTTCTTTCAGGTCATGGCAACAAACTGCTACTTCTTGACATGGGAGATGCACTCTATATTCGCAGGAATATGGTGTGTAGACTCACTATATATCACGGAAATATCTAAAACGAAGAGAAAATCACTTCTCAAAAGATTCTTGTATCTGCAAGGCAAGCAGGGGCAAAGGCACAATATCTGGAGTGCCACTTCTATAAAATAAAATGTGAGAGCAAGGATCTAGTAAAATTTGAGGACCACAAAGTTGCATGACATGTTACCCACATTATATTGCCTCGATGTCAACCGTCTGAATTGATTCGGTGTATATACAAATTACATTAGCTGCAGGAATTAAGTTCCATACTCTTAAGATACTTGAACTTCAGAAGAAACTTGTGTTATTTCCATCACAAGTCCAGATGAAACAACTCGAAATGCAAACCCCCATATTGAAAATGAATATGCAGAAACAAAGCATTGCTCACCAATCTGTTGAGCTGGTGCTCATTTAAAGTTCCACCATGTTCAGCATGGTTTTCAATCCTGATAATATACGGTCAATCATAATCAGGGTGGGAATATTATATCTCAAGTATCACACTTGGTAATAGACAGCATGTACTTATATAAGGAAACATACCCCTTAGAAAACCACTCGTTGAACTGTTCATGGCTGTCAAATAAGGTTGGCATTATGAAATGAAGAAGGGCCCATAACTCAGCCATGTTATTCTGAATTGGTGTTCCAGTCAGCAGCAAGCGGTTCCGACAATTAAAGCTGAGAAGTGTTTTCCATCGTATACTGTCAACACAAAAAATGGAACAGGTGTTAGTAGTGCATTGTTTTGATAAATATCATTGAACCTTGGAAAGAATCAATGATTGAAACAATTCCACAACAAGAATTCTTGATTAATGCTGAGCTAACTATAGTGCAACCCGTATCTCTTTGATTGATAAGATCCACAATATGTGAGTGTAAGTGGACACCTCAGAGAATCATCTTAAGCTTAGTTTTAAGAGATGTCAACAATTTGAAGCGCATCATTTAACAGCTAAAGTTTAGATAACTGGCATAATACATCATTCATAAACACAAAAATGTTTAATTTGCACAATTTACTTATCTATAACTGAAATGGATGGAAGAACCTCTAGAAACAAGAATAACATGCAATTAGATGTTACTCCTTCTGTTCCAAAGAGAGGTACAATTTCCTCTTTAGTTTGTCCCAAAAGAGAGGTACACTTCCCTTCTGGGTAAGCTATATGGAGGATTGACTTTACTATCCTTGTCAACTTTGAAGGATAAATGACATTGATCCACCAAAAAAACTTATATCAATAATTAAAATGATGGGTCCAACATATTGATAAGGGTATCACTTTCTATTTTTCCTCTTTTAGATGTTACTTTTACCATTCTGCCCTTGATTTGATTCTTGATTTATTTGATGGCCCCACTCTCACTTGGGCATTCTTTGGAAAAACACACTATCCTGAGATTTATAAATGAGTCAATTAGTTGTTCTTAATCTGTAAGACCGAGAACAGGACTCTTTTTAGGAACGGAGGGAGTATTATTTTATTTCTACTGCCCATCCTGTAGTTACAAGATTGGGTGTTTGGCAACTGAAGAGTGAAGAACCCCTGATGTTCTTCAGAAAGAAACCATTTGCGCACCCTCTGTCCCAAAGTGTGTGTTACCATTCTCAAAGGTACACATTTAAGAATCTTCACATTTTATTTCATCTTTCCCAGGATACACTCTTTACATGCTCTATAAATAAATTCAAACAAAAAGAGTAAACGAATAATTTAACTTTAAAAAAAAAAAAAAGAGAAAGAAATCTGGAAAGTGATGGGGGCCTACTAAATTTAAGTAATCTTTATAGTTAACCAAGGGTAGTAAATGTCGCGTAATCCCCTTCCAGTAGTAGAAAGTGGACACCCATTATCATACAGACCTCTAAGGGACGATACTTTAGTGCCAAAAGTTGCATTCGTTTGCAATGGAGCGAGCTTCACTTTATATGTTCTGTTGACAATGCAACAGCATGGCAGCTTGTTCAGTTCCCAATTCACAACCAACAGAAAGCACAATTTGATTCGAAATTAACACTATATATGTTAAAATAGAACAAGGTTCCATAAAGGCACTACTTAAACCCTATTAACCGCACAACTTCAAAGATGAGGGTCTAACCTGTTTGAACTTTTAATGGCCTGTGCTTCATCCAAGACCATATATTGCCATTTCACGCGCCGAAAGAACCTCTCATCGGCAACAAGCAGCTGATAGCTGGTAATGAGAATGTGAAATCCAGCGTCCCTGTCAAGTAGAAGCAGATCTTATCTAGATATGGCATCCTTGAATACTTGTGCTTGGAGAGAGAGAGAGAGAGAGAGAAGGAGATTGATGTAACAGTACTTCCAAAGAGATTGATTAAGAAGTTTTGCTTGCAAACTACACTAAAATTTATAGCTAAATTAACAAAGCGATTCATAGTATATGGTGCTTTGACAATATATTCAATTTGGAAGTTTTCATGAAAAAGCATGCTAATACATTTTCCCCATGAAACTAGAAATAACATCTAACTGAGATTTGTATTTTCGTACAGCTGGATTAAGTCATCTGGTTGAGGCTTCAGCAGAAGACAAGAAAAACAATCTGCCAAAGTCAAATTACCATCTTTGCCATCAAATCTTATTTAACTCCTACACTGTTAGTCTTGTCGGGATAAATTTCTTTCAACAACGCATTAACACATTTTCCTTATCATCATTACTTTTTTAGGTTTCCTGATCTTATTTTGGTCTACTTGTTCTCAGTAATGTCAGTAAACTTACTGGTTAACCTAGACAATAGAGGCTTTAATTTACCTTCTGAAAACGGAATGAACTGACTACATGCTGGAAAGTACTGTTGAAAACAGACCTTCAGGTCACTGTTACAGAAATTGGCAACATAATCGGAACTAGTATCAATGCTTCTGACTATTAATCCCCACCTTTTTGTGATATTTTAAATTATATGGCGAATATTGCAGTTTGTGGATATTATCTCACAAATTTCGTTAATTATATCGTCTGCAAGTGGCTGATGTGGTAATACCTGCATGTTAGATCAGAGGCATATAATGATGGGCAAGGGATTCGAACTGGAGACCTTTTTGCATAATGAATGGTGTGCAAAGTGGTTCGGTTTGGTTTGGTTTATGCCAAAACCACAAACCAAACCGCCTCCTAGTGGTTCCAAAAATCTCAAACCGAACCGAACCGAACCACTCGATTTGGTTTGGTTCGGTTTTGTGGTTTCTATAAATTATTTTTAATGAAATTAACCAACATTAAAAATAACAATAAAAATAAGATTTTAATTTGAAATTAACATCAAAATTAGGAAATAACCTACTAACAACAAATTATCATAAATAAAACAATACAAATTCTAAAATAAACACAAACAATGGAAGAAATAATAGTTTTCCAACAATCAAGATTTTGTTTGCTTTAGTATGCGTCTATATATATATATTATATGAATAAATCAAAGGCTCAAAATAGTTAATAAATGTAATATAATATATATTATATAATAATAAATAAATAAAAATATATAGGTTGGTTTGGTTCGATACCAAAAACCGTGAACTGAACCGCGTGGTTTTCCAATTTTTGAAACCGAAACCAAACCGTTTGCGACCAAAACCGAACCAAACCGACTGGTTTGGTTCGGTTCGGTTCGTTCCGTGGTTCGGTGGTTCCGATTTACACCCCTGTGCAACCACTGAACCACATGTGTTTTTATCAATAGAAGTGATAATTAGATTTAAGATGGTAGGGAAGGCTGAAAGATGTGCCCTACTATGTATTAAATAAACAAAAGAGCTTCTGCAAATTAACTTAAAAGTCCATCAACTTATATCATACCATAATTGATAAATGGTCAATTTAGGAATGATTTACACTGTCAAATAATATATATATATATATATATATATATATATATATATATATATATATATATATGTATGTATAGATATATATATATATATTTTTTTATAAGTAGAAGTATTATAAACAAGGCGCCAAAACATGGGACGTGTCCTGTGTACACCAGAGGTATACCAAACAAATGAACTAAACTATAACAGGTGACTCGTTAGTAAAAACATTTAAATAATAATCTCCTTGATTTTATATATTTCCTTGCTCATGTTTAATTTTATAACGTCGAGGAAAGATATTTTTTATTTTAATTTGTGTCTTGTATCACTTCATCTTAACTCAATTTTTTGATACGATTGTTTCGTTTATTATTATTTTTTCAATGATAAGTACGCAACAAACTGTAGAATATTTTTATTCCTGACAGCACAGACTATTGAAAAAGTCCAACTTGTGATATCTTTAGCTATATAGTTCATTAGAAGCCAGATAAGATATCAAAAGGTTTCACAAAATATTCCTAAAGTTTCACAAGGATATGCATAAACTTTCCATAAAACTAGCCATATGTAAGTGCGATATATCAACATATTTGTAAATATATAGTTGCAAAATATCCTTTATTTTGATACTTTATTAGTCATGAGTCATAAGTCATAAGTAATAAGTTATCAGTCATAAGTAATAAGTCATCGGCACATATCAATAAGCTAAATCAAACAGGTTCTTTGTAGCTTGATTGGAAGTTCAACTGCCTCGGGAGGTGAAAATGAACAAACAAGAGGGTAAGACACCAATATATCAAAGCTAGGACATAGACTACCTGCACCTCAGACCTCATGATCGATTCTAGACCTCAAACCAGCTCGGAATAACCCATGCCAGCCACCACCAATTACTCACATTGCAACATCAAATAAATTTAGGTAGCATATTATGAGCTCGTTTGTTGTGGCTGATGGCTTATGACTTATGGCTGATAGCTTAAGCTGGTAGCTGAATGACTTTTGGCTGATTGCATGATAGACTGTTTGTTACAGCTGTTGAAAAGCTGCTTATGAGTCGTTATAATTATTTGTTAAAAAAAAAAACTTGAAAATTAGTATTCATATTTTTATATATATTTCATAAAATGATGAAATGAAGACAATCAAATATTTATTAATGAATAGTTGTCTTTATGTTTAAAAAAAAACCAAAAAAGCTTAAAATTTTGGCTTTTTGGCTTTTGGCTTTTCAATGCATAAAGGGTGTTGTACCTTACTTATTGGCTTTTGGCTTATAAGCTGAAACAAACACTTTAAATATGACTTTTTAAAAGCCAAAAGCCAAAAGTCACTCCAAATAAGCTGCAACAAACGAGCACTATGTCATTTGTTAATATTCATATGACATGCATTACTCTTTCTCTTTTTGTGATAACTGAAAAATTGTAAATATTTAGCTAAGTGCACACAACTACGTTCCACAAGACAAATTTGAAAGCATTGCATCCTCACTAATTACCATCAAATGCCTTTGTTACTTAGGTTAAAACTTCTTGATTTGCACCAGCCATTGAAAAGAAAATGAACAACTTTCGAAATTATGACTATACTCTGTGAACAGACCCCAGACTACTTTAGATGCAACCAGTTCACAATTGTTTTTATCATTATTTCCCTCAAATAGAAAGAATGGAAAAGAGTAAGGATATATGCTCATAGATGACTACCTGCGATATAGGCGTCTTGGGGTCATGTTCTTTCTTAGTATCCCCCGCTCAGTAGATCCACCCCAATAAGGAAGAGTTTTCAAGTCCGGGCAGAAACGACTGATTTCATCAGCCCAGTTGTTTAACACGGAAGCTGGAGCAACAACCAGAAAAGGGCCCCATATATTTTTTTCCTGTTAAGTTCAAATATTCTAAGTTAAAGTTGCAACAAGATATTTATGTATGGAAGGGATCAAGTAGATCACTTACTTCCGCTAAATGAGCCAAGAACGCCATGGCTTGAATAGTCTTCCCCAGGCCCATCTCATCAGCAAGAATACCATTTAGACCCTGAGAAAAACAAGTGAGCAACATTATGGATGAAGAACAAATTAAATAAAACATCTTGTAGAAGGAATGGCTCACTACCTGCTCATAACAGTTTACCAGCCACTGTAGGCCTTTAAGCTGATATTCTTTCAGAGAACCTTTAAATAACTCTGGTGTCTGCACTGATGACGCTACAGGCATCGTTGAACTGAAACCAGACAACAAATCGAGTAAAAGGTGAACTGTTTGCAATACCATACCACATGGGATAACTAAGTAGAGGAAAAGAGGAAACTTACGGGTGCAACAAATCTATGTTACTGGATCCAGCAATTAAGTCATCTTGCTCAGGGGCTCCAGTTTCAGCCGCTTGCCGCAACTTCAAACATTCATCATCAAATGCACTTGTAATCTTCTTCTGCTTGGAAACTGCATCTTGAGCTGCTTTCAGAGCCTCCATTTTCATCGCGACCTCCTCAGGATCCTCCTCTACGAGCCCAACTCCCGAAGAGCTCAATAGTGCTTCTGGGTCATCAGATTTATCATCATCCATGGCCAAAGTTCCAGGGTCTGAAGTTGGCTTGTTCTGCATGAAATGACTGTAGAGTTCCGTCTGTGATAGCAAGAAATTGAGCCTCTGCTGTTGCCTCTTTGCTTCTCGAAGCTCCTGTTCACGCTTCAAAGCTTCTGCAGCTTCTTTTTCCTCTCGCTTCCTAACTTCCGCCTGCACCAGAGATTATACTTTCACTAATGGCAGCAGAAAAGTATTTCAAAACATTTACATTGGTCTTTCTTTTGACGAGTAAAACAAAAAAGACCGATGTAAATGTTTATTTAATTAAATTGGTCTTCCCACTGAGACTATTTAATTATTTGATTTTGAGCTCCAGTTTTTTCTGTTGCTTCTCTTTACAAATTAATATATTTGGAAGAATACTATGTTAACAGCTACATGTCAGTGTACTAAAAAATATGGTAACTTCTACACATAAAAAAAGAAGAGAGGGGCAAAAGGATATCATCACAACCCCAAATAATTTTAATATTTTTCCTCCTTGAGCTACACAATTCAGCTATGTCTGGTGTTTTTAGGACCATGTATGCTAAAATATTAGCCATTGACAGGCTAATGAGCATATATAACATCCTTTTTCCACTATATATATTTATAAGAGATCTAGGTGCTAGCCTTTTACACTTTTACATCAATAAAGATTGCACAAGGCATAATCTTTGCCCATAAGAGGCTAGATATTTATCACCAATTATATGTGCACTTTGCATCCAATGTATTCTGATCAATTTATTTGCTATCAAAAGCTATAATACTTTGAGAGAGAAAGAGAGATGTTCTTTGTTGGTATTCACATAAATAAGTAAATAACCATCAACATTGCTTTCGTGCAAGTTTACTTTGTCTTTGTACAATACTCCAAACAAGTCGGAAAAAGGAATATGACTTTACCATTTCCTTATCAACCCTCTTCCAAAACACCAACATGTCTCTAGCGAGTTTCCTCGTGCGAATTGCGGCACCCCTCATTAGTTTGAGCGATCTGCTCACCTTCATTTTCACCTGGAAAGAAAAACCACCTCTGAAGCTTGCAGACCAGAAAAATCACTAGGAGAAACACTTGCAAGCCTAAAAAGGATAAACTATAATGAACTACAAATAACACTTGCAGGATAGATCAAACAAGATATATTGCAGCAAAGTAAGAAGGTGAGCACTTAGCTACCTCTCTTTGACAGGTTTCAGAGAACCTCTTGGCATCAGTTAGTTGCTTTCTATGGAAGTTAATGAATGATCTATGATGTTTCGGTATGTCTTTTCTGACAATATTTACCCAATATTTACCAATCTTGTCCATTTCCTCCTTCTCAATCATCGAAGGGTCTTTCTTCACTTTTTGCTTCTTTGGTAGACTCCGTTCAATGATCTGCAGTGAAATAAATCCAGACCATTCTAAGTATAAGAATACAATCCCTGCTCCAAACACTGCTTTCAAAAATTTAGCAACATCACAACATTATGATTTGAAGAGAATAGAACCTCGTAGGTGTCTCCTTTCTCCAACACCTTAACAAAGTAAACCTGCAATACACCCCCGTCTGACAAGATAGAACGTCGAATTCCTCCAGCTGCTCCCTCAGGTATAAAGGAGGAATCCAATGCAATATCGCTGACTTTCAGACTGAACTTCTGGGCTGAGTGACCAGATGATTGGGCTTTCAGCCTTTCATGAAGAGATTCATACTGGGGCTTGGGCTCAGCCATCCCTGCTCTGCTTTTGGACACAATCCGTTTGTCAGCAGCCATCATTGCAGCCAGCGACCCCAAATCAAGGGTGCCCTTTAAGTAAATTTCCTCTACCCGTATCTCCGGCATGCTAGGCAAGTTAAGTGATGTTGCCAACTTTTCATAAGTTGGAGGAATCCTGTAACTGATGCCATCCCCAATATCCAGATAAGCGGATTCATAGACTGACCTGCATTGTTATCTCAAGCAGCAATTCAGTTCAAAATCAACTGCTACCGAATACTAGCTTACAAAAAATCATGGCTCATCTAAAATGTCTAAGATAGAAGGAAACCTGTCAGTGACATAATGTGGTGCAAAATCAGCTGCATGGTAGTTTCCTGGCCTTTGAGGAATAACATCAGCCAGAAAATCTGTGGGTTCAATTTTTTGCGATCCTCCTCTGTGTTCATTTCCCATTTTGCGTTCCTTAGATCCTACACTACCTTTTGTTGTTGGCATCCCATTTCGGGTTGATGAAGGAGTTGCTGAAGCATTATTAAGCCTCCTCTTGTACTTTTGAATGTGCTCCCCCAGCATTGCTCTATATCGCTCCTCTGAGATGTAAGCACCGTAACTGCCACCCTCTTCCTCGTCACTACTGTAAACGTTTAGCCTTTTCTTCTTTGCTAAATTCAAGTCCCTCTCTGACATCATTCCGTTACTGCGCTCTGCCATTGCTCCACCTGGTAATAATTAATATCAAGAAGTTCCACAGAGAGTCAGTATGACACTTTACTAACCCAAAAACCCTTCTCACATGACAATCAATGCATGTATCACGAAAAAAAATTAACAATTCATTCGAAAGAACTGAACTGATCCGAATTGCTAACAGTAACTCTACATAAAGCAGTTGAGAAACCAACATGAATAAAGTGCCTACCTTGGTTACCTCTGCTCTCATCCTGACTACTATTTCCATAATAATCAAACTCCTCATCTTGTTGTGGTAATGGAAAATTCATCAACGACTACAATTCAAACCCAAAAACATAAATTGAAAGAAAAAACTAGAAACCCACAAAAATCCTTCAGAAATTAAATGAAATTATAACACAACAAAAATTCAAGCATATCAAATTAACATAAATCATTAAAAAAAAAGCAAGCAAAACCCCACTCATTAAAAACCGAAAAAACCGAAATTCAGACTAAATCAACCTAGGACAAAGAGAACCAATTTGAGAAAATCAAAAACCCATGCGAATACCTCAAGATTGAAGAGATTTGAGTAAGAGTAAGAGTTCTTTGATTGTCTCCTGGCGTCCATAGGCTGTCGTTGTTCTTCGAAGACACTGTGCACGAAAGTGAAATTCTAGAGGGTCTGTTTGATAGCAATTGAACGGTGGTTAGAAAGAGAAGGAAAGATTTTTTTTGTAGAGAGAGAAAGCGGTGAAGGAGAAGAAAGAAGAAGACGAGCCCTAGCCCTAGAAGACGGGAGAGGGGGGCGCAGGATAAAGGGGAGTAGGGAAGGAGCGTGGACAGAGGTGAGTTCATTGCTGGACCTTGCTAACGTGAACCGGTAAGAGGGGTGGTGTTGGCTAACGTGCGCTATAGTAGTATCTCTTTTTATTCAAGCTCTCTCGTTTTCGTTCTGTATCAGCGAAGGAGAAAGTGTGAAAGTTCTGATGCTCTGCATCCGTTCCCATCTAGCAAGTTGATAAATTTTAGACCGCTGATTTAAAAGGAGTTTGAGGATGCTTGATTTGATCTCAGCCCTTCATTTGTAAGGGGACAAGCTCAAGACCAAAAATCAAATCAAGCTGTAGTCAAAGAAAAAATATTTCATAATTTTGGGAGCACTGCATGACATGCTTACTTGATGCACCACGAATAATAACGACACATTGTCACTAAGCACTTGGCACATTGGGTCACATAAGCCTACTACAAGCTCAGTTAAAAGTCAATGGATGACATTGGTGCTCAGTTATAATGGATGGTCACCTTATAAAACACACACAAGTCTTGCATCTATTGATGTGGAATCGAGAGATATTACACGACCTCTCTATTCAATTCGTCTCCATCTCTAGAACTTTGAACTCCTCGTTGGCTCGTTGCCACCAACAACCATTTCCTCCTCGCCATCTGACCTTCGACCAAATCTCCCAACAATGGTTTTACGGTCCCCCACTCACTAATATGTATTGGTTACAACCTCACTCGCTAATCATCCTATATGGCACCGAATAGTTCATTTCAACACACAGTCTATCAATTACAAAGTCTCATTTTATTTCCCACTATGTGTCGCTCAAAATCTCCATCTTCCATTCTAAATATCCAAACTCTAACCATAACTCACCAATTTGTGTATATGAATTTATCTCTATTCATCTCTCACGCCTCCAGGGTTTTTCCAGTTTGTTCTTAGTGTTTTTAAAATATATATGGTTGTATGTGTGCGCGCGCATGGGTTCATTGAAGAAGAAATCGACCAGTTTGGAAATGATTGAATTGAAGAAGCACATACTTAAGAAAACAATTCATGTGCTCTTAAATGGATGGAATGATGTACAAGAGAATTTGAATTTGACCCTAATTTCCTTTCAAGGATCCTATGATGAGCTTGAATCTATAAAGAAGTATTTACTTTGTTCAAACATAGATTTTTGAGAGCTTCAAATTTTTGGAGTTGATTCGGGTGTCAATTGAGCAACATATGGAGATTCTTGTGTGTAAGGAGAGCATTTCAAGAGAAACAAATGAAGGAATTTTATTATGAAGATAAGGGGTTGGATTTGGCTCGAGACCTGGGGCCGATAAGGATTGTCCATATTCTTCAAAGAACAATTTATTAAAGAATAATATCTTTATTATTTATTCTTGTTTATTTGTAATTATTAGTTAGTGGTAATTACCTTGTATAGTTCTTTCCTTATTATGTTTCCTTCCTTGCATATGTTACATATGTTCCCTACTCCAAGTGTAACTCTAATTGTATCTATCTCTATAAATAAGTGATTCAATCAATGGAAATGCTATGTCATTATTCCTAAACTTTATCAGTTTCTACATGGTATCAGAGTTTTGCTCCTAAATTTTCTCCTTCCTTTAACCGCCGTCCTAACCACCCTCCACCATGGGTAACGGAAATCACTCCCTCACCATTAAAAACCCTCTTGATCCCACTCAAACCTTCGACCTCATCAACATTTCCCACCACAACATCATCAAACTCACCTCCATTAATTGTATAGCTTGGAAACTCCAAGTTGAGGCCACCTTCATTGGCTATGATCTCTACAAGTTTTTAGTCGGATCACACCCATGCTCGCCTCCCACAGTCCTCACCAAGGATGCCCAATCATCCAAGGACGTTCCCACCCCAAACCCTTACTACCAACCATGGATTCGCTAAGATAAACTCCTGTTTGGGGCTCTTGTTGGCTTCATGTCTGCTCCCCTAGTTCCTATGATCCAACAGGCCGCCACTGCTCTTGAAGCCTAGGACATCCTAGCTCACACCTATGCTCGCCCAACTTACGGCCACATCAAACAGATCAAAGATTATCTCAAGCGAGCAACCAAGGGAACTCAGTCGATTTCCGACTACATGTAGTCTGTCAAAAGTTGAGCTGATGAACTCGAGGCTTTGGGAAAATCGCTTGACCACGAGGACCTCATCGAGATCCTCCTCGGTGGGTTGGATGATGACTACTGTCACATAGTGGATGCGGTTGAAGGACGCGATACCCTATCTCCTTTGATGAGTTTCATGAAAAACTCATCAACCGCGAGCTGTTCCTGAAACAATCTCAGCCCGCGTCCTTCTCCCATCCGGTCACTACCAATCCAACTACTTCGAGGAACAACAAATCGCATGTTCGGCACTCTTCGTCTCATGCTCGCCAGGCTTCCTCTCAACCTCGGCATCCTTCATAGCAGGCTCCAAAGACCGGCTCCTCGGCAACAATGTCCATATCTTGGTAAGTGTCAAGGCAACCGTCAACAAGGTCACACAGTTGCTCGCTGCCCGATCTACCAGCTGATTGCCACCAACACCCAAGCTACCACTTCCTCCTCGGCAAGTGGCTGGACACCTCGGGCCAATCTAGTGACCTCAACGAACACCGGACTCGAAATGGGCTTTCTGGCTGGTACTTCTCACCATGTTACCAGCGACCTTGGCAATCTCCACCTTCACACCTCCTACACGGGCACAAATGACATGGTCATTGGTGATGGTACCGGGCTTCCTATCTCCAAAACTGGTTTCTCTTCAGTTCATACACCATCACACATTTTTGCCTTGCATAATGTTCTCTTTGTTCCTGATATGAAAAAGAACCTCATTTCCATATCTAAATTTTGTCTCTCTAATAATACTTCTATTGAGTTCTTACCAACTTCTTTTCATGTGAAGGATCTACGGACAGGGAGCATTCTGCTGACCGGGCAATCTAACGATGATGTGTATGAATGGCCAACCACAGCTCCTCCTACTCGCCCATTTGCTTGTGTAGGTTCTAAAGTCTCTCACCATGACTAGCATCATTGGCTTGGTCATCCCTATGAACCCATCCAGTGTCAAATTCTATCTAGTTTAGGCATTGCGTTAGACACTACTCATATCAAACAAAAACTTTTGTAATGAGTGTTTATGCAATAAAAGTCACAAAATTCCTTTTTTCGCAATCTACTTTAGTGCTTCTTTCCCACTCCAAATTATTTACTCTGATGTCTGAACCTCTCCCATTCCGTCTGCTGATGATTTTAAATACTATGTCATATTTGTTGATCACTACACTCACCACATATGGCTCTACCTGCTCAGACGAAAGTCTGAGGTCACCATTATCTTTCATCGCTTCAAAGCCTTGGTCGAAAATTATTTTAAAAGAACCATTATCACTCTTTACTCGGACAATGGTGGCGAGAACATGGGACTTGCCCGGGACACTGGCTTGGCCGCTTACTTGTCCGCTCATGGCATCTCTCATCTCACCTCACCTCCTTACACCCCGGAACACAATGGGTTCTTAAAACGTCGTCATCGGCACATTGTTGAGACCAGTCCTCACACCCTAGAACACAATGGGTTCTCGGAACGTCGTCATCGGCACATTGTTGAGATCGATCTCTCTCTCCTCTCTCGCGTATCTCTTTTGCTGTCTTTCTGGTCGTTTGCCTTCCAAACCGCCACCCACCCTAGCTCACATATCTCCCTACCACAAACTGTTTGGATCTCTGCCCAATTACTCCAAACTCCGTGCCTTTGGTTGTCTTTGCTACCTTTGGCCTCGCCCCTACTCCACCCACAAACTGGCTGCTCGTTCCACCCCATGTGTCTTCCTAGGCTACTCGCTCACTTAGAATGCCTATCTGTGTTACGATCCGAGCACCACCAAGCTTTACGTTTCACGTCATGTTCGCTTTGTTGAGTCTACCTTTCCCACGTCCACCTCGGCCACCCTTTGTTCGCTCGGCTATCTACACATGTGGCCCTTGGTTCCCTCCGCACGAGCTGCTCTCTGCCTCATACACACCGTCTGCTGCCCGCTCCGGTACCTCTCTGTCCGTGGCTCCTGGCACTAATTAGAATTTGGTTGATCTCAGCTCACCTATAAACCACCCTCCCACACTGGCTACTATGACTGAGGATACCACTGCACATGCTCCATGTCCTATGCCCGCTGCTCCACCTTCCTCAACAACCAGCTCCCTGCTCGAGGATTGCACTATATCTGCTGCTCAGCCCTCCTCAGCAACCAGTACCATGCCTGAGGATCACACAGTGCCTGCCAATCTTATGCTCGCTGCATTGGTTCCCTTGCACGTTGACCCAGTTCCTATGCCCGCTGGCACCTCCTCCATGGTTACTCGATCCAAGAACAACATCTTCAAACCAAAGACCAAAATGAGTCTCTCGGCTCAACTAACAGCGGATAGCGAACCGACATGTGTATGTGTATGTGTTGTGTGTACAGGTATATATATATATGAGAATGAAAGTAATAAATACTCCCCCCGTCCCTAAATTATCGTCTTCCTTTCCTTTTTCGTGGTCCCAATATAATTATCCAGTTTGAAACTTACCTTTTTAGAACATCATTTTTACCACTTTACCCTTACTTTTTTACTCTACTTTAATTATGGGCCACAAACACATGGACTTTAAAGTAAACTACACATTAAACCAATATAAATAATCAAGTCAATTGTTTTTTCTTAAACTGTGCGCCGGGTTAACTAGGACGATTATTTAGGGACGGAGGGAGTAATTATATTATTTTCTATTCAGGTCTGGAAACGCTTGATCAGCATCCGTGCGAGCGTGGAAAAATTGCATGAGATATATGAGTTGCTTCCGTCACGAGTGCAACTTCTTGTTGAGCAGACAAGGTTGGCCTCTTTCATGAGAGTTGTAGGCTCGTTCCATAGCTACATGTCTATCCATGAGGTCCCGAGAGAGTATTGGTGGGATACGACCCATACTTTCCATTATAGATGGGGCGAGATGACCATGACCCTGGCTGATTTTACTGCCATTACAGTATTCCCACAGGGCTCGGTGTAGGCTTAGTGCTTGATAATGACCTTCGATTCCATCTGGAGAAGGTGAGGAATTTTTTGGGCCTTGAGCCCGTCTATAAGAGTGGTGATGAGGTCCGCATCACAAGTGTGAAAGAATGGCAAGATGATGAGTCTGTGGCCCACGTTACTCGGGCATTTCTTTTCTATTTCTTGGGCACCACACTTTTTGCTAATGCATCTACTACTCTGTGTGTGTCTCTCCTAGGGAGTCTCCGTGATTTGTATGCTGTCTCGTAGTATGACTGGGGGCATGCGGACCTGGCTGAGCTTTATTTTTCTATGAACCAGGCATGTCGTAACAATAGTAAAAACCTGACTGGCTTTTCTGTTAGATGGGAGGTAATTATTTAATCTACATTTTTGTTTGCTTGTGCTTGTAGTGTATATATATATATATATTCGTTTGTTTGTGATGAATTTTCTTTTTGATGTTGATTCTCTTTTTGTAGGTATCGGCTTATGTCGTTTTCGGGTTTGCTCTTTTTCCATGCCGAGTTCGGCTTCAGGCACCTCCCTTTTTCATGGAATATCTCGAGGCGAACCGGGTGAAGAACGGGCGGAGTATTCCTCCTCTGTCTGAGGAGACCGTACGGACTGCTATTGATCAGTGTCGTGTTGACTTGATCAATTTCTTCCCTTGGAAGGGACTTTCTAGCATGTATTGGACTGCCGTAGAGATGAGTAGTCATTGCATTTTGATGAGATAAGTGAAATGCAACTCCATGTATTTAGGAGAACGGGTGAACCGTCAACATTCTGCTACTATGGTAGCACCAGTGACACCACCGGCTCCCTCACCATTGATGATTGTGCCAGAGTATTCCCGGTAGATATTAGTACGCTGCTCAGTATATTGTACCTGCTAAGGCGTTCCCGGACATGATATACCGTTACTTTCTCAGGAATATACTTAATCCTGGCCTTGCCAAGCGTGCTTCTGGACCTTCTCGTTCTGTTCCCAAGATGCTATATAAGCATCATACCCCCATCCCAGGTTCCAGTCAGTGTGCATCGTTTGCATTAGGGATAGTTTATTGACAAACCTGTGCCTAGCGTTCATTCTCCTGATGTGTATGTGATCCCCGACCGAGTGCAGACGATATATTATTATTATTTTGATTTGTTTACTTGTGTCATCATCGTTATCATGCATATCTTTGTTTGTTGATTATATGTTTGTATGTGACAACATCATGTGGATGCTTCGTCTTATTGTAGATTACTGAAGACTTTCTTCGGTCTTACCCTGCTGTATCAACGGGCGAAGGACGAGCTTACGTGCCGTGGGAATGACGCTGTTGGTCGCGCCCTACGCCGAGATGGCGACGACGATGAAGCTGGTGGCTCAAACCGAAGAGGTCCCAGAACTGGAGGCGGTGGATCAGCTAGGAAAGGCCCAAAAGTCAGGGGTGCTGGGATAAATAAGAGTAAATCAGCTCGAGTGTGATGTTTTTATTATGCATTTAGTTTGTATTTTTATTTATTAATGTAGTTATGTAATATCTACAGACAAAGAATTAATTAATTTTGCGATGCATCCTAATTAATTGTGTTTGACAAACCAAAAATTATTTTATTTGTTATGCACATTATACTTGGGTGGGGTGATAATTGGTTGTTTGTTGTTTTGGGTTAAGGACAAAATTGGCGTGACTTCATTAAGGAGGATTGATGAGAGATAGCCCCTCCATTTTTTTTCTTTCACGGACGTATAGAAAACTTTAGGTCTGTAGGTTAACAGAAATAGAGTTTGAAAAACTCTCCCCGACAGCAAAGACAGATAGTGTATGGAAGACTTTTGTTGCACTGTACAAGAAATTGGTGTGAGGCAAAAAAGGGAAAAGAGGCGCGGCGCCCACATCTGCATGTGCGGCGCCCCGACTTGTTTTCCAGACCATTTTTTCTTTCCTTTTCAGTACTGTCAGGTTGCTGTCTACTGTTATTTTCTTGTTTTCTTCCTCTCTGTTTCTTTCCTTTAAAAGGAAAGCTTCTACGTACACTTTCTTACGCATAACCAAAACCTTCTGTCTATGTATGCTTTCTATCTATTTTGTTTCTGAAACCACGAAGCCTCTGCTCGTTGTTTTCCTTTTACCGAAACAAATTTGTATCCCTGCCAAAGCCTTCCATAAACCTTTTTCGGCTGAGCAATGACTTGTCAGTTTGTTGGTTTCCATTTCAAAAAACCAAATACAACCTCTGTTGTTTTGCTAAGCAAGTCAATTGCTTTCTGTTTCTCTTTCTCTTTTGTAAACAACAATGACTACTTCAGTTGTCACTACTGCAAGTATAGAGATGTATGAGGACACGTTGAGCTAATGGATGAACGAAGTTTGCGGAGGAGAATGATGGCGTTTCCATGACACTTACGGGTTCCGATGTGTTTTTGGGTGGGCAGGTTTGTGTATAAAATTGGGAAATGATTCAGGCAGCTTCCCGTTTCTGGTCCACGCAGTCTCATCTGTTCAACTTTTCATTACACAAGATGTGTCCGACTTTCGAGGAATTTCGTGCAATGATCGGTAAACCGACGGACGAATGGGTTGCAGTCCCTTCTGTAACTCGTAATGTAAAAATGGCTGCTAGGGAGATGCTTGAGTTTAATCTGCAAACTACCCAAGGAATTTTACATGATAACCTCTTTGATTTGACCTATCTTCCGACTCTTTTTTTACCCTATTAGGATGATGTCGAGTATTTGGAGCGGCGGAGAGCAGCCTTGTTCTTGTGCATTCTTGGAAAATATTTCCTAGTAAATTACCCTGGGACTATTGATGCATAGGCTATAGACATTGTATTGCAGGCCCGAGACCGTCGGGTGAATGTTATACCAATCATTTTAGTAGCCACCTTGGAGGGCTTAGATGCTTATTCCTCGGGCGATGATCGTTTCCTTTCAGGGAGTTCTGTTTTAGTCCATTTGTGGCTGGAGGAACATTTCTAAGTGATTCTTTCTCCTGTCTTAGGGAGAGGGGGATGATATAATTACCTTCTAACATTATTTTTTAATGAATAACAGTTATAATATTTTTATTTTCACTTTCTATTAAATTCTTGATTATATAATCTTATGACTAAAGTCATCTTGCATAAATAATAAATTAATATCTTAAGAACATCATTTGTTTACCAAATTGTTTGGTTATTAAAAGAAAATTTTAAAAGTGAAATTTAAAGGATATAATAGTAAATATTTTTGTCCAATAGTAAACTAATAGTGTGAAATAGTATTGTTCAATTTTAAAACCTTTTGTCTATCAATAAATGATTTGACAGTTTAATTATTGAGTTGAGTGAAACCAATATTCAATAGAATATTTAGCATAATTGCTATTATTGAATTGATTTTTTAGAGTAATACTTTTTTTAATGAAATTAAATTATTTATTTTGATGATAAATATCCAATTAATATTCTCTATAGTTTAGTAGACAAATGTCTTGATAATATTATCTTTACGATAATGGTGTATGAGACACGAATCATAAACAATTGATTAAACATATTTATTACAAAAAAAATTACCATGTTTTGAGACTTAAAAAGTATTTTGGAAAAAATTAAAAATAGAAAAAGAACAACTATCTTGTTTGTTAAGAATTAAAAATTAATTTATAAATAAAACATATATGTGTACTTTACTTCAAATGACAAGTATAGAAAGGACAATTATGTCCAAAGATGCAATTATCTGTATTATAAAGAAGCTAGGTAATTGACTAGGGCTATTCAGAGGTCAGGATTTAATTTTTTTACTATCATCCTACGGCTGTCATTTATTTGGGTAACCTCCTCTTCTGGGTTTCCTTATACTGTTAGAATTAGGTTTCTTTATAAAACAACTAGGTAATTGATTAGGGCTATTCAGATGTTGAGATTAAATTATCTTTAAAAATTTAATGGTTGAGATTCACTCTCACATCTACATGTGTGAGTAGTTATCCATTTTTAACCTCTTGCAATTAATATTATGAGCAGTCACCATTTTTTCTTCTCCCTATATTTTATCTTCATATTACAAAGTCGCACTCTGCGATTAGTCTTTTGAACAATCGCCCCTTATAAAATATCAGTCCCTCAACTATCACTTGAAGCAATGTACACTTCAACTGTAATATTTTTTTAAATAGCACCTTCTATTTAGGTACAATCATTTGAATTAACGAAATCATATATACTGGTACCGTGCCATAGGCACAGAGATGTCAAAACACGTGTGTAAATGGTAAAGGCTAATTACAGGCTGAGATTAATTCTTTTACTTCAATCTTACGCTCTACACTTAATCTAAATTGTAAACGTGTGAAAGACAGTTACTTTTTCCAATTTTACTGCTTCTTTTTCTTCCAAAAATAGATAATTGTTCCAATAAAAACATATTTTACGGCTTACTTATTATTTACGGTTTTACAGTTTTACATTTATTGTTTTATGGTTTTCCCGATATTGTTTTACTGAGATTTATTGTTTTAACGTGCATAACTAATCAATTTAATTTTAGTCCAGTGGTAAGTTTTGAATATTTGTATTTTAATTTTTTTCTTTTTAATTATTATCTTCATTAACTTAATCAATTTAATTTTTTTTCCTGCCCGCAATTTCGTATACAAATAAAAAAAAAACCGTAAGTTATGTAATTTGAAATATTTGTTTTTTTCTTTTTAACTATTATCGTAATTAACTTAATCAATTTAATTTTTGTCCGGCAATTTAATTTTTTTCTAGCCCGCAATTTCTTATACAAATAAAAAAAATTCATAAGTTTTTTCCAGCCCGTTTTTTTTGGTCGGCCCGTAGTTTCGTGTACAAATTATTAATTAATCTCTTCGTTCCGGGCAAAGAGGCCTTTACAATTTTACAAATATTTAGTTGTAGTTTCTTAATTAATTTTTTCATCATGCTCGGTTCATACATTAACCACGCTCTTACTGGCATCGTGCCATCTGCACGGGCACGAGTTTATTTTTATAGAATGTTGGACATCTTCTCATTGTTGTGGTTTCATTTGTTGGGGTATGTGTATTGGTTTCCATTGATTTAATTGCCATTTTTTTAGCTTTTAGGGTTGATTAATTTGGATCAAATACATCTTCGTTCGCTTGTTAGATTTTGTATGATAATATGTGGGAGGATTCAAGTTTTATAGATGAAGCAGAAATTTTGGTTAATTGAATATGTTTGAATTTTCTTTGTCTCATGTGTAGGTGGAAATAATGAACAAAATTATTGCATCTCATGTTTACAAAGTTAAGCAAAAACCTCCAGAAGAAGAAGATTGTGTTTTCGTTATTGAGAAAACAATAAATTTTTTTTTTGTATTTTAATAGTAGTTACAATTAAAATATTTATTTCTTGGTTTTCTTATAAAATAAATATCAAAGTAAAATGTTTTATTTTGTTAGGTATTTGAGTTCATTTCCACATTATTTTATTTATTGATAAATTCTCAAATTGACACTCTGTCATTGGCATGAGCAAAAATACTAATTTAATGCAATAAATAACTCATAATGTAATGGATAAGTAAAAAATGTAGTGAAAATAGTATCTCCATTTAATTTTTCATGTGATGGGAATATATATATATATATATATATATATATATATATATATATATATATATATATATATATATATATATATATATATATTTTTTTTTTTTATGTGATGGGAATAAACATTGTCTTTATCCCACCGGATAAACTTCCTACAAACAAAACACAACAAACAAAAACTCAATATCCATATAGATGGTAACATGAGCTTTGATACCATTTTTACCCTTCCCATTGTCATCCAAGTCTGAAAGTTAAGTTCATGAGTTACCCATATCTGGTGATTGAGTTCATGTGGGGCACTTATGGATTTTGAGTTGTGATAACCAATGACCCAAAAATCAAAATTACCTCCTTCTGGCTTTAATAGTTTTTTTTTTTTTGGCAGGTGATCTATTCATATTTGCATATGATATAACAAAAAGTCAAATTGTTTTTTATCTAAGTAATTTGACCACATAAGCAATGATGTTACACTAGTCTTTGTCCCCGTGCTTATGACACGGCGCAAGTAGGGGAGGATGTCAACAGTGAAGAAAAAAATTAAAACATTTATTTGTAATTTTATTTAAAAAACAGATGCGGTACCTTGTTAGATTTTATTTATTTGTAATTTTTTTAAAGGAAACAGAGGCGATACCTTGTTAGATTTTGAGGAGAACAATCAGCTTTGCCCTTATACAATTAATAATCTTTCGTTAAAATATAAACTTTTTTTAACACATACACAAAGGGTAAAAAATCGGAAGAAAAACTCAATTAATTATTACTTATTCTTATTTTTAAAAAATAAAATAAAAATAGTTTATCTTTTAGAGTGATCTTAATAACATAAAAACAATTTATCTTTTAGAGAGATCTTAATGGTTATACATATTCTTAGTTAAACCAAAAAATTTCCAAAAAAGATAATACTCATTTTAAAACCCAAACCACCTAAAGAAAAACTCAATAAATTGTGTTTTAGACATTTTTAAAGATGAATCCACCATTTTAACAACATTAAAAATCAGAAGAATGTTTTATATACTCAATTTAAATTATTATTATCACTTCTATTGATTTAAATTGACTATTTTTCAATTTAAAATTTTAGTATTTTTCTTAACTTTGTAAATAACTATTTTTATTCTTAAATAGGACAACAATACCAGTTGGAATTATACCGATTCAAAGAGAGGAGGTGGAGAGAACATGTGAGAAGGGGTGTGTAGGAGTTGCTCAACCGCCGTTCAACCGCCCTTCGCACATGTGAAATCTAGACGAAATTGGGACCGTAGGATCTCGGTAAATAAATTGATCTCGACCCCTCATTAGCATTTATCAATTGCACATATGCAATCCAAGTTGTATTGTAATATAGATTTTATGAATACGACCATTAGCCACTATTACGGAAAACAATCAACCTTATACTAATCCCTTAGCCGATAAGACCTTTAAGTTTTAAAGGAACTGCATTCTTATGGCTTGAACTCGAGAACAATGGTTAAGCAAGAACAAGCTCCTACCAGCAAATCTATGTGCTTAGTAGTACAGTTGAAAATACATGTGATTGTAATGAGAGTGGAAATTATAAGGCTTGCACCTTATTTATTATGTTTTCTTAACATATTTTCTTCTTAATTAATTTTTATTTTATTGTAAATATTACTAAAGGAATCACATTGAAGTGTATTTAAAATTGAAAGTTCAATCCAATAAAGGGTTCCAGTAGGCATCAAGCGCACTAGATGCACGTGTATTAAACAAATTAATTTTAATTTCAATCTGCATGTGTAATTAAATATATACTTTAAAATAAATTTGTAAACAAATAAATAGTCTCATTCATAATTTCATATCTATAAATTTTCTATCCCATCTCCTTGTCTAGTACTCCATCTGTTCTAAAATAATTGTCTTTATTTTCTCTTTTATCTGTTTTAAAATAATTTCATTCTTTTTAAATAATAATTTTACTACTTTATCTTTACTTTTTCAACGTACTTGAATTATGACCACATAAAAAAGACATTAAGAGAAATCACACGTTGTATCAATAAATAAAATAAAAGCAGTTTTTTAAAACGGTATGTCGATTTAAAGAAGACGATTATTTATGAATGGATGGAGTATTTTCTTTTCTTTCTAACATTTTCCTCTATCTTACCCCTACTCTTCCCCATTCCTTAGAGCATCTCCAATCATACACCCAATAACACCCTCTAGCTACCTCGTTTTTTGTTCCTTTTACACTTTTTCAACACTCTAAAAAAAAATTCACTCCAATAACCACCCTCTATACAATCCTTTAAAAAACCTCAAATCTCTTCATCTCAACTAACAAACCTAACTACCAACATAATTTTTATTTTTTTATTTATATTATTCCACCACACTTGAAATATTTATATTATAAATTTATATTCTATGAAAAAAAAATTCATATTAATAAAATAGGTATCTTTCTATGTAATTGATAAATAAAGTTTACTTATGACAAACTTGTAGCTTTTTTTTTGGAGAAAATTCCGAGTTAAGACGCAACAAATCTTTTAAATCCAACTTAATTCAACAAGTTTCATTTTAACCCGTTTGATATTTGAATTCTAATAGGTTATTGCACCCTAAAATGTAGAATACAAAATGCTAACTCTTAGAAGTTGAAAACTATTAAACTTAACTAATTGTTATGAATGTTCTTAAACAGGTATGCATACATTTATAAGCAAAATGTTTGTCTGTCCTTAAATCCGAATAGCCATGCTCACAGGCATTGAATTTGCACAAGTTTGGGAATTTGCACAAGTTTGGGTACGTTAGGCCAAAAGAAAAGCAGACTTGAGGTCAAGATCGAACCAACTTCTTTAACCAGCCATACTAGTTCAACTTTAGAAATACTACTTGCGTATAGTAAGAACATTTACAATTATTTTTCAGCAAAGTACATGGTTCTACCACAAACATATCCATGCAGCTACAAACTTGGAGCTCGCATCGTCGGCATAGTGGGAAAATAATGCTCGTCCACATAACATGCCGGTTTACAGAATTCCTCAAACTTTGGGTAATATTTGGTGTCTGACACTACGTAAGATGCAAGCTTTCTGTTGATTTCAAACCATTGTGATCCTTTGCGCCATTGGGAGATGTTTACTTCGGGTAACATGTTTTGATTATAGCGGCCCCTGCCGAATGGCCCAGGATCGTCAAATGCTCCCATGAAGCTATATTTGGATTTCATTAAGTAGTGGTAGATGACGCTGAAATTGTAGAGGGGAAGGCATGATTCTGAGACGAGAACAAATCGTTCGTTGTTGACATCGAGCAATGCAATGGCGAGTAGTCTTCTCTCGGCATCACACATGCTCATCCTGCCCCATTTTGACACCTGCAGAGGAACAAACCCAGAAAAATTGGCTATTCACCGAGGTCGAATATATTTGGCAAAACAAAGGAAGAGCTTACAAAGATTACAGTTGTAGGAAACTCAAGAAAAAGAAGATGGGAAATGTACGTCCTCAACAAAATAGAAGTTTTAACAATTTTTGTAACTAACTAATCTCTTATTAGAAACCTAGCCAACATTGCTATATAACTTAATATAAAAATCTATACAACACAAGTGATAAAGTTTTAACTTGACCGATAAGGATCTAAACTTGCCAACATTGTATTGACCGATAATATAAAAATCTAACAACACAAGTGATTTGCACTAAGGATCTAAACTTGTATCATATCGTAAATCTTGACTAAATGTGGATAGGGTCAAGTATTACTCAATAGCCATCAAAATATTAGTATTTCCCCAATATTTGTTAAATTTTTTGCTTCATGCTTTTAACCATCCCTCTGATAAACTCATTAGCACGATTTTCTTTCTCATTCTATTTGTAACAAATTAGGCATTCTTAATCCACACTCCAGCTAGAGGGAGGGTGTTCTACAAATTAACTGAAGTGTAGTAAGGGTAAATACATTACTTTTAAAAAAAAAGTGTGGTAAAGGTATACATGAATGTGCAAGCAGTTAGTATTATCTACACTAGCCATGTGGGAGTTATGGCCTTCCACAATCAATTTGTCTTCCTTTTTTTTCTTCATGTCAAAACTGTTTTAGCTTGATATAAAAATCTATACAACACAAGTGATAACTTCATAAGATGACATACAAGTTGCATACTTGAATTGTCTTGTGAACTCATAAATTAACCCTCAAAATGAAACTTTACAATTACTTATCAAAAAAAAGATGAAACTTTACAATTTTACAAGAAATTGTAGTCAAACTCGAAGCCAACTACTTAGTGTAGCTCATTATTTGCACACAACTAAAAGTGGGAAGAAAAAGTGAGTACAGGAGGGTTACCCACTTTTTTATTTAATTTATCCGTATAATAACTCCAAGTTATCTAAAAGAGAATCACATGACAAAACTATGCAAAACCCCTTTCTTTCCAAACAAGAAGATAAAGATAGCTCCCTTCCTTAAATACACACCATCATCCCTCTTCTATTTCAATTCTTCCTATTTTTACAAATCTCTTATACAATGTACCATCATGGAACATAGAAAACATGGCAAGGCAACAAATTAACATTTTGTAGTATTCACGAGTTAGAACTTGTAAGCATATATCATACCACAGCTCCAATGCATAAAATTGCTTGATATTTCTGTGACTTCCCAAGCTTCTCTGCTACCAGACCGATCTAGAAACTTCCAGGAACCCAGACAACCTAAAAGGATGATAGCAACATTTCCTTGTCACACATTACTCGGGTAGGAGTTAGAGTAAACCAGATAAACTCAACAAACAGCTTGCACATGGTATTGTGACTAAGTGATGGCCTGAAAAGATGATAATTTCTCGAGTAATCACTTGATGTTAGGATACATGTCAACTCAACATATTACTATATTAGTCCATAACAGGAAAAATATCCTCAACATATTGTGCATACAAGAGCTTTTTAGTAGTTTAATACTCCCTCCATTCCAGTGTCATGTTTGACCTGCCACACACATTAAGAAAAGATAACCGACTCTATTATAAATATAACGATAGGACCCCAAGGTGTGGGAGAGATGGCAAGGTCACTCAGGCAAAAGATTTAGAGGTCCTTTGTTCCAATTCTCGTACCAATAAAGGATCACACTTACCTATTAAAAATATATATATATATATACATATATATATATATATATATATATATATAACGATAGTGCGTATTTTCCAAGGATACTCATGTGAGAGTGGGGGCCATCAATTAAAGTAAGAATCAAATCAAGGGTAAAATGGTAAACGTAACTTACAAAAAATAAAGATCAGAAAGTGGATATGTTTTTGGGTGAACGGCCTAAAAAGGAAAGATAGATTATTTATTAGGAATGGAGGGAGTATTTATAGGTACAATCAAAGTACAAACTACAAAATGAAACTACAAAATACAAACTACATTCATTAAGAACTACACAGTAAGATACATGCTCATGATTCATGAAATCCGATGTACTAAAAGAAAAACTTAACAGCACAGATTCCTACACGTATCTTTACCATCAATAAAATGACATACTAGCACAGCATCTCTAATGTTCATCAATTCTTCCTCTTATCAAGATGTGATTAATAAAATATTCTTGGCAAAGTGTAGTTTAACAAAATTAAAGGAAACATTCATGGAAGTACGTTAATTGTTTACTAAATACTAGGAGTAGGTTGGTAGATTTCAACAATCTAGCAAAGTACATTGGCTGGGGTTTCTTTTTACTTCTTTATTGGGGGATGAAAATTGGTTATTGATTTCCATCAAGAACAACCACCAAAAATCCCTAGCTTTCAAAGGGTTTAACAAGGAAACAAATTGAGGAAAAATGACCATTGATTCGGTGGTGAAATTCCAAGGTTAAAATTAAAATGGGTTTCATAATAATGTAAGTACACTGTAACTGTATGAGTACATTAAGAAAATATGAGATGGAAGAAATGTCATCAAAATGGGTTGTAAAATATGACTATCTCAGTGAGACCATTGACGAGATTCACGAGAATAAAATCTCTAGGAAGATAATTTAAAAGTTACGCAGACACACACAAACACACGAGGGCTTGAATCCTTGAATGATTTCTGCTGACCCAATACTACACCTTTGATACCTCAAAGCTCAAAGCTCAAAGCTCATACCCACCAATGAGATCGAAAAAAGTCAGAAACATTATGATTTCAATGTCCTAACAAGCATATTAATAGGGCACTCAGGTCAATATGGAACCACAGTGATCCAACATTAAGTGAAATCCCAACTAAAAAAGTGGAAGGAAAATTGTGACCAACAAAAAATCATCTGAAAAGAACCAGAGTTATGGGCTTTAACTTTGTATATGAAGAAGAGCTCAAAGTAGAAGATCCCTCCAAATGAGAAGATGCCAATCAACCTAACATAAAACCATTTCCTTCAACGGACAATGATTCCTCAAGGAATGCTAATAAAACAATGGAGAAAAAAAACAATTTATTGATCACTTGATCACTCAGCTTGCAATATACTACAAAAGCACAACATATGCATGAACCAACCAAAAACACACTATAAAGAAAAGGAAAATACAGTAATTTAAAATAAGCTCGCACTCATTTCATTCCCTTCTACAAATGTGAATATAAATCATACAAACAAAATATTTTTAAGGGGGAAATAGCATTGGTCTCACATACCTGACTTGGTATTTGTCTCTTGTAAAAAACGGATGACGATGGGAAATTGGCGTGAAATGATGGAAGCGAATGAACATAGATTGATTCTGTTCCGACAACCTCTTCTTACTCAAATCAATGTACCCTTTCTCCGCATTTACACGAAGAACCATGGCCGGCTTGATTCGCCCGACCTTAATCAAGCTTCTGACACTACGAATGCGGCGGCGGGAGAGGTCGGAAAGGAGGATCATGCCCTCAACATTGTTGTATTCAAGGAGGGCGACGTGAGTGCAGACGTCGCCAATTTCTTTGACTTGGATCATGACCGGTGTGTCGACTTCCGGGAACCTGGATTCGTACATCCGGTAGTCGAAGTTGGGAGTTGAGGAAGCTGTCATGGTGTGAGGATTTCGGGATTTCGGGGTTTCAGGGGCTTTGGTGGGTTTGGGAATTAGGGCTTTTGGAGATTTGGGGGAATTTGAAGTATGGAGAGAACGAATTTAGGTGGACTGCTTTCAATTTGTTGTTGAGAGGAGTGGTGTGGAGATATAGGATGAGGAAGACTGTGGGGAGAAAGAAGAGAGAAGACAGAGGAAGACGGACGGTTGGTAGGAGAGAAAGTGAGGGAGGACGAGCAACTGTTCATGTTAAGCGACTCGCAATATATTGCGATTCATTTGCCGGACTATTGCGATTGGGGGTGGAATTGAGAGTCCATTGTGGACTTCAGTTTTCTTTAAAAACTCCAAAATCGATTTTGGAGGGTTGGTAACAACGTCCATTGTGGACGCTCTTACCACACAAATGAGACGAAGACTACTCGAGACTCCAATAACATGTTGCCTAGTACTCCATTATAGTATTTTACATTATAACTTCCATATAATATGTTACCTACTACTCGATCCTTTATAGTAACTTTTTTTTTTTTTAGGAACCAGGGACGGGACCATGCAAGAATTTATTGATAAAAAAGGAAGAACAAATTGGAGGGGGATAACCCGCCTTACCCAAAAAAGGGAAGACAAAGGCGCCTGACCTCGAAAGGGAAAGATACAAAAAAGAGATTAACGCTTACATAAAGTAAATAAACCTAAACATCTTGTTGAAGCGCACGACGGATCTCCCTCAAAAGTTGACTAACTGTAGTAAAATTCTTAGCACTCCTTGTATCATGGGCAAGGGCCGCTAACCAATCAACAACCGAGTTTCCTTCGCGGTAAACGTGTTGTAACTCATTATTACCCATAAGAGATAAGCATTGTCTAAGGTCATATGTAAAGAGCCAAGGGCAGCCATGCGTGCCCTTAATAGCTGAGGCTACCACCAGAGAGTCCACTTCCACTAGAACCTTATCAAAATTCAATTCACGACACATCAACAAACCATCATGAAGAGCTTGAATTCTACACTAGTATTGTCCCAGGACCATAAAATCGAGAATAACTGAAAATGAAAAATCTATTAGAGTCTCAAATAACATCGATTTGTAAAACATCACACCCCATTATTGTACGTGTTCTAAAAATCGGTTTAGTCGTCACCCCAGTGCCTAGAAGTTTGGCAAATCGGCGAAAAAATCAACTAGGCAGGCTAGGCGGTCAACTACTGATTTTTCATATTTTTTAAAATTTTGGCCATAAATAATGTCATTTTGGGTTTTTAAAATAATAATAATAATAATGAATATCAATTTCAAATTATTAAATTATTTTTATAAATTTGTAATTGTCAACAGACATATGGATAGTTGAACTGTTGACTATTTTTGTAATATTTTGAACCTTAGATGATATTAAATTTGTAGTTTTACTTTTAAAATTTAATATTATAATGTAATCATTATATTTAAATTATTAGGAGATATTTAGTATTAGTATATTTAAAAAATTAATGTTTAATAATTAAGTTATAATAAAAAATATATTAAATATAAAATATTATGTCTTATTTCTAAACCCCGCCTACATCTATCTAGGCGTTAGGCGCTGGTCTAGCGCCTAGAGATTTTTAAAACCTTGATTGTACCTAACTTTTATACTACAAACTTTATGATCGTTTACCTTCATAGTCTTATTATAACATCCTAATACTTTTGGTTTATTAAAGTAGGTCGACGTTTTCATCATGAAATACTCCCTCTGTTCCGGACAAAGACTCCTTATTTAAAAGTCATTTTTTAAGAAAATGACACTTTTAATCATTCATTAGTAATAAAATTATATTTTTATGCCTTATTTTTATAAGTGGATTATTTAAGTGAAATATTCTAAAATGGAATAATGAACCTTTTGCTTGAAATAGAGAGAATATTAGATATATTATTGGATAGACGTTGATTGCTTCTATCATAAAGTGAGGATGTAGTATTGACAAACCGACTTTCTTAGCCACACATTTGGGATGAATTTTTCTTTTTTTTGTTTGTTCAAAATAATTGTCCGATTTCTAAACTTTTCGTTTTAAACAAATATTTTTTCTCCATTTTACCTTCACTTTTTTTTAGCTACATTAATTAAGAGCAAATGTACAAGGTAGTGTTTTAAAAATCGTTGGACTGACATCATACACTAGATCATGGGCATAGGTGGAGCCTAAATTAAGACATAATAACCTTGAGTAATGTTTCTTCTTCTTCTTAATTTAGCATAGCTAACAAGTATTAAACATTCAAATATACTAATAGTAAATATCAACAAATAATCTAAAATTTAATAATGATCTTATCACAAGACTAACAATTTAAAAGTAAAACCAGTAATTCAATACCATTTCAAAGTTTAAAACAACACAATACTCCATAGGTCTATTATAAAATAACAAATACACAATATATAATTCAATAAATCTATATAGAATTGAGTTGAGTTGAGTTGTATTTTTAAAAAGCTTTTAAAATAACTAAATGAATCTGCTGGGTCTCCTAGACGTCGATTTTTCACCTGAGTAATTTTTTGAGTGACTAGTTTGATTTCTAGACGCCTAGGTCGTGCCTAGACAATTTTATGAACACCCGTACAATGACTTTAACGAGAACTACACATTATGCCAATAATTAATATATAAATAATTATTTTTTGTTTTAATATGTGTGTCGCTGTCAAACAAAACGATTACTTAAGAACATTGGGACTTGGGAGTAATATAACGAGTTAATAATTGTTATGAAAATTAGGGATTGAAATTAAAAGAATTCTCTATGGCACAAAATTTTTCGTTATCTTTTAAGAGATGTTTCACCCTTCAGATATTATCCGCGAATCTCAAAGGGTTTAGATATGAATATGTCTTAGATGGAGGATGCTTGATTCAAACTGTGAAATTTTGATCAACTTGAAAACACTCTTGTGTAATCTGATGATGCTCAAATTTGTTTGGTATCGATTATGTTAGACCAATGTTGCTATTTATAATAGATTTGTGTCTTCCCCTTAAAGAGAACCCGTGAATTCCAAAGATGCATGATTCTTCCGAAGAGTTTTATCTCTTTTGGAAGAACATACATTTCGGAACAAACACTTATTTGAAATAAACACACTTTCGGGATGTGGCTGAAATTCACCTAATTTCATTGTCCCAACATTTAGAGTTTGACAAACATTACCGATACAACAATAAAATAAGAAAAATAAATATAATTTTAAAAATTATATAACAGTAATTACAAATACTTTACATCTTGGCATGATATAACCAAGGAAAACAATTAATTGTTATAAACTCACATGGAATTTAAAAAGATTAATTATTTAAACTATAATTAATAAAGCATTATGATTAAAAATGCTCATGCTTAATAATTACGGAGTAGTTGGTAATTTAATTGATTTTTTTTTTGTATCTTACCCATGTCTTATCTTGTTGATTGCACATCACCCACAAGGTGCCAAACAAATAAACAAGTGACAAGGGTGCCAAAATGGTCCCCTCACGATTCACACTTCATATTTAGTGTGTATCCGTAGTGGAGACCCTTTATACAATACTCTAAATATCTCGTTTTCTATTTCGAATATTTTTTTTAAACACTTACAAAAAGAATTTACGCCAACAATTACGCTCCATATAACTCTCAATAAAACTGATTAAATACTTTCCAAAAAGAATCTACTTAACAAAATCCTCAAACGCAAAGGAAGTGTATTGCGATAGTAGAGTTGGGGCATGACAGCTTCGCAGGTGGGAGAGAAGATAGAAGAAAGGGGAGATAAACCTTATATTGGGGCGGTTTACCATTCAACTAAATCACTCTCTATATTTAGATAATGATTTTTAGAGAGGCTTGGAAAGGGTGCCCGTTGTGGATTTAAGGGAGACAAAAAAAAAACTCTTAAAAAGATTTTTAGAGTTTTGCTAAACGTATCCATTATGGATGCTCGATATCCTATAGTACATACTCTTTCCAATCATAAAATAATGTCTTATTTGATTTGATGCAATGATTAAGAAAAGATAATTAATTCAATGATTAATATTAATACAATAGTATGTGGTTTTCAAAGATACTTATTTGAGAATGATACCTAACAATCAAAGTAAGAATCTAATTAAACATCAGTAAATTGGTAAAGATAAGTAGACAACTGCCAAAAAAAGGAGATATTAAAAAGTGAAGATTTGTTTTGAAACAACCTAAAAATAAGAGATTCACTATTTTTTAGAAAAGGAGGAAGTACTATTCTTCTTCGATTATCATTGATATAATCGAGAAAGAATCTGTAGAAGTTCAATTGATATGAATAATAGTATAAATCTTTCATTGATTGACTCACCTATTTAAATGGTTTACAAGTAGGGTTACAATTAGGGTTGGATAAGAAGGAATTATAATAAGAAACTACAACTATACATTAATTACAAATAAACTTAAATAATATACATTATTCTCTAATATGCCCCCGAGGAGAGACCAATCTTGTGAAATTATTGCTGGAAGCGTTGGCGAGAAAGAGGCTTGATAAGCGCATCGACCAACTGATTAGCAAAGGAGACAAATGAGACTTTTAAGAGTCTGTCTTGAACCTGTTGCCAAATGAAGTGTAAATCCAGTGTGTTGATTCTCATTGTATTTTAGATTTGCATTTATTCATACATTACATTAGCTTCTATACTTAGTGGCTAAATGAGTTGCGTACCAGTTAGCGTGACAACTGTGTATATAACTTTGCCTTTAGAATAGTTAGTTAGACTTCGTAGCTTTTAGTAGTTTTCACCAACAGATTTCGGCAAGCCTTCAATACCTCACCAGACACCAGCAGACTTCACCAATAGACCTTGTCTGCCTATGCTCAGCTGTATGACGTGTCTAAAGATAAAGGAATTCAAGATATCCAACTCAATTATTATTAGATGATATTAATTTAGATAATAATTTTAGAATATCTGATTAAATTATATATCTCAAAGTTGACTTCTTGAAGATATCTCCTTACTGTGTCTTGATCCACTTGGAAGACTTTTCTCTTTGATGATTACTGAACAGTGAGACATAGTGGATACACAGTCTGACACATCACTCTCTGAAGTTTAACAGATTGTACCAACTCTTGCAAGATAGAGCTGTTTTTGGCTAACAACTATTCTGCACAGTACCTACTCCACGTCTCCGCTACTTAATCAAACCTGGATTAAAAAAAATTCAACCTAACAGCTCTTTGCATTAAATGCTTCCAACCTAATCGAGCTCTTACTCTCTTCTTCTTCCACAATGGTTTCAAGGAATCTCTCGCGTAAATACTGCCATTGAAGAGTGAAGAACTTAATACTCTGAAATTACTCAACAACTCACAAGTTATTACTCTCAGTGCATTCAAGAGATCATCAAAGATCAACGAAATCCTCAACATCAACAAAAGACTTCTTAATCATTTTCATTTATCTTCTTAATTGTTGTTTACCTTAACTGCTCTTTAGCACAATGAATATTCTGTTTTCAGATATTCACTAATGTGAGAGCCCCGTTTCGCGCTCGGCCTTGCTACTGAAAAGTGAGTGGCCTCAAAATCTCGAAGCGCATGGAATACGCTCGGTCTCATTGTGGACTAAAAAATATGTTTATAGAGTCGTCACCTCTATTTTATGGATTAAACAGACCTTCTTATCCTCTTTCTTTATAGAAGTAGCTTTTGTAAGATACAATTTGAATAGGAAAGTAATCGATGAAAGAAGAATCCTCTGGAGGATTTGAAAAATCAAAATTTAGTAGAATTTTTCAAGGATAGAAATCTGTTGTATACCCTCACCTCTACTTCTCCTTATGTTAAGGAAATGGTGATGGAATTTTATGCAAACTTGGAGAAGAGGATTACCGAAGTTGGTTATCCTATGTTTGAAAAAGTTTTTGTAAGAGAAATGCTGATTGAATTCTCTCATGCTGTTATCAACAAGCATTGTGGATCTACTGATGTTCCTATGTTTGAGTTATCGACATATTTGGTTGTCGGTGTCAAGGAATTGAGTGGAGGCCTTATCAAAAATTGGCCAAAAAACAAAACCACTGTTAGTACAACCCAACTATCTTCCTTATATGTAGTAATGCATAAAAGCAACTGTGCAAATTGGGCTCCCTCAACCAATGCTAATTTGGTGACAAAAGAGCATGCAAGGCCCATGTATCGGATTGGTTTAGGACTTCCTTTTGATTTTGGGGACTTAGTATTCAGGAATCTGCTTGCATTTGCTAAAACATAAAAATTAAAAGAGCACTTCCCTATCCTTCCCTCATCTAGAACCTACTGATAGCTCAGGGTGTTACTCCCATGGAAATAGAAAGACTTACTTCAATTCTAGATCCCTTTCCAATTTCTCCTAAGTAGTTGAAAGGAGATTGAATTCAGAATCTACCACTAGTATATCCCTATACACCCTTCTATGAAGCTCAGGATCTACAACCCTCTATAGCTGCTGAAATCAATGCCAATACACGAGCAACTACATCTACTCAATCGGTCTGAACCTTATGACCTTAGGCAATTGTGCTCCAATATCCATGTCATTCATCAGTAACCAACTTATACAAGTCAAGTCTCAGATTTCCCTCCTTCAGATTTTAGAAGCTTAGTACACAACCTAGCTTGCCATTCATTCTGCTCCCATCATCAATTCTGGTCAAATAGGGGGAGAGGTAAGTGTTGTTGCTGCTCCTGCTGCTAATGTTGAAGATGATGATGCTGTTGAAGATGGTGATGAATCTAATTCTGTTTGATTCATCATATTTGCCTTGTGGTTCTCAAAAACAATTTTTAATCTCTGCTTTGATTTTCTGTTTTGTATGTTGGATAACTTTTACTATGTTTATTTGCATTATGGTTTATTCTAATTTGTGCTTAAGTAATGATATCTGATTTTATATACATGTGCTCTAATCTTATATGTTTGTACAAACTTAGGGGGAGATATGATATTCTAACCAATGTAGGTTAGTTGGTTTGATTAGTGTTAAAATACACTTGTCATTTAATTTGACAAAAAATGTTCAATAAAGGGGGAGATTGTAAGTGTAAAATAGGGTCGTCCTATTTTTCTCTATTATAGTGTTGTGCCCTTTCTTGGTCCTAAAACAATGGTAAGTAGTTGTCATAGTTGAATACTTCCAAAAGCTCTTAAGAGTCTGTGTTGACTTTGACAAATATCTATGGTAAGATCTTTTGCTTTAATAAGGAAATCATTTTTGGAAACTAATCCTTTATTTCCTAATTTTATGTTTCTTTGGAGTATTTGGTTTCTTTGTTGTTTCAGGACTTTATACCAGCTCAAGTATAAATATAAGAAGACTTCGTACAGAACATGAGAAAGAAGACACATAGAGATATACACGCTTAAGAGAGAAGCTGAGAAGTATTGCTTGGAGTATTTTGTGCAGCATTGTATGTAGTTATATCAGTAGTTGCACCTACTGTTTTGTTGTTTGTTTTCCTAGTTGATAGAAAACTTATTTTTTAATCACATGTTTTCTTTAATCTTGTTTATGTGGGTTTACTCTACAGACTATGATGTCTTATTAGAGTGTTTTGGTATTTTGTTGATTTCACGTTTTGGTTTGTAAAACTCATAATCCTTTTAGTGAAATCCTTTTTGGTCATAAGGCTGGATCTACAAGCATAACCCGTAGATTGTTTGATACACTTTTGTGTTTATTACTGTTTTAATAGTTTAAAGACTTCCACTGTTTACTTATTTGGTTATTTGGTCAATGCACATTTGGATGCAGCTACATAACAAGCTGCATTGATAATTTCTTTGGAATCCTAGCTACTGTTGATCTTTCAAGACCTCAAATACTTTCTTCGCCTGGAAATTGCAAGAAACAACACTGGCATCTGTCTACATCAGAGAAAATATACCTTGGATATCATCTCTGATACAAAGTTACTAAATGCTAAACCTGCTTTAACTCTTTTTGAGGTCAATCACAAACTGGCCTCTAGATCAAGCTCTCTTCTTCATGATGTTGCACCTTATAGAAGACTTATTGGTAGATGTGGGTTCCCGGGAATGAGTGCTCCGCGCCCCGCGCGCCCTTGGATAGGGGTGCGCGTACGTGCGGATGCGGTGACATCCACTGCTCTTGTTCCACCCTCCCTTTTCTAGGGAAAGACGAAATCAAAAGTGCGAGAGGAGTGCTATCGGAATAGCGCGTTGGAATGCGCCTCGGTTGCCTTTAGTGGATTTTGATCCAATATGGGAGCTTTGGGTTTTCTATGTCAAGTTATCCCTTTTTTAGGGGATACCAGGATATAGGAATGCATCACCCTTCTATTCCTATTCTCCCTTTTTAGGGGAAAACGTGAAAGTGCAAGGAAGGAATGTTGCAGCGCCCCCCGAAAATAGCCTTATGGCCTATCTCGGATCACTATGGGTGCTTTGGGTTTTCTACATCAAGTTATCCCTTGTTTAGGGGATACCAGGATATAGGAATACATCACCTTTCCATTCCCATTCTCCCTTTTTTAGGGGAAAACAGAAAAGTGCAAGGAAAGATGTTGCGAAGCCCCACTGGATCCAAAATGTTTTAGAGTCGCCATCTTTATTTTAAGGAATAAATAAAGCAAAACCAAAAAAGAAAACCAGAGATAATGAAAATGGGTTCGGAGGCTAAGTTACGAGTTGGGAAGGTGCTAGGCACCCAACTCGCCCTTTCGGTCTCAAAATAGTTTTTGGCTAAAGTATGCTTTTTGTTATATTTATTTAATAGATAAATGAAGCATTAACTGCCTACAAATACATCCATTGTGTCTACATTATTTACAGACTTACAACTGTCCCTTTTACAAATAATTACAAATATACTTGAAAATATTTGGCCATAATAACGGCTACATTTAGTACTATTTCCTAACTAAATCCGGGCAGCACAACTGCTTATATATCTACATTAGGCCGGATTGGAAATAATACTTTTACAAATGAAAGCTTTAAAATAAAACTTACTGACAGCCTAGGGTGTGCTCGCTCTGTCCTTCAGGGAGAGGGAGTCTTTTTTGTTGTTGTGTGTTGTGAAGTGTTGTGAAGATTCGGGTAGAGTGGCTGCTTTCGAAAGTTACTTTTGGCCTTGGGATTTGGGCAGAGTAACTGTTTGTGTTTGGTTGTTTGTTGGCTTGAGGTAGGCTGAAATCGGGCAGAATAACGGCTTATTTCTGGCTGATTTGTTCTTTTAAATCGGGCAGAGCAACTGCTCTTTCCACGATTTTTGGACCGGGGAAATAGGTGGATACCTAGCTGGGGGGCTAAGGCTCACTTCTACCGGTTGGTTTTGTGTTTGGAAGAGGTTTGGCAGGGTTTCGAGGCTTTTTGAGGTGATCGCTCACTATCTCACTTCGCTCTCTATTTCTCCAGCGTAACGACAACGCGGAGAATTTTTATCGAAGAAAAGGTGTGCTGAATGAGGAGCCGGGGGCCTGTATTTATAGGCTGATTTGAGGACATCGACGGAATTAAAATTCCGCCGGCTTGTACACTGCGCAGAGGGAATTGAGCTTTACGGCAAATGAAGGAGAAAACTGGGCGCATCGTATCACAAATTTGGGCGCCACACCCAATTTTTATGGTGGTGGCGCCTAATTTCAAAGTTCCTGCTTTTTGTGCACTTTGGTCCCTACAGTTCATCCTTTTGCGCATCCTGCTTTGTTCTTTTGCACTTTTGACCCTGTAACTTGACATTTGTTAATGTTTCAACAGGTCTTGATATTTTATGTCATGCCACATACCTGAGGTACGAAATTGGGGTGTTTACAGTAGACTCATCTACATTACGATTACCGGACCTGATATTTCTTATGGGATGCAGGTTCTCAGCCAATTCATGTTTAATCCCTCTTCAGATCACTGGATTGTTGCACTAAGACTTGTTAAGTATCTCAAAGGTAGCCTTGGCCAGGGCATCTTCTTTCCTTCCACAAGTTCCTTATCTTTAAGGGCCTTTTGTGATTCAGACTGAGCCTCTTGCCCGGTCACCAGAAGATCTACATCTTCCTTGGCGACTCTCTCATTTCCTAGAAATGCAAAAAGTAAACAACTGTGAGCAGGTCTTCTGCAGAAGCTGAATACATGAGTATGGCCAATACTTGTTGTGCACTTAAGTGGTTATTGACCTTACTCAGTGACTTCTACATCTTGATTCCTCTTCCACTACCTCTCTACCATGACAACAAAACTACTCAACACTTTGCAGCCAACCTTGTTTTCCATGAAATAACAAAGCACATTGATATTGACTATCATGCTGTCAGAGAATCATTATAACAAGGGCTCATTTTCACCCCTCATATCTCCTCTTCTGATCAACGAGCTGATCTCTTCACCAAAGCTCTATCCTTTGCTCATATCTTTCACTTACTTTCCAAGTAAAGAGTTAAGAACTTGTTTTCCACTCTCAACTTGCGGGGGGATGATGAGAATCCGAATATATACAAGTCCAAGCAGCCCTATCAAACATAAGGGACTCATATGCCATTCTATATAATTAGGAGGGTCTGTCATTAAAGTATAAAGTTAGTTAATTTAGGTTTATACTATTCCTTTGTGTAATAGGATTATACTTCCTGTATTTCCTTTTCCTCTTTGGTTTCCTTCATGTAATCGTATATTTATACTCCCCCTTCTGTAATCTAGAATACAACACATTCATAATACCATAATACCTTCAACTCCGCATACCAATTCTCAAATTGTCATACTCGATGGAATTTTGTTTTCTTTGAAGTAGTATTATAATTAACTAGTTCACTTCTCTTGTCAATGAACAATTGAAGTTTCATTATTTGATTATTGTGAGATCGAATCGGTTATTAATCCCGTTTAATTTATTCATTATCTATGTTGCACGTTGTATGTCTATTGTGTTTAATTGACGTTCAGGGCCCAAGTTTTAATTAGTGCAATAGTCTACTGCTAGTTGAAACCACTAATCCGTAATTGTAGTTTCAACACCGTAACAAGTAACACACCTTTTAGGCCTCACAAGCATAATCGAACCGTGTTGCGGGAATGAATAATCTAATCTAAATGGTACTTCATCATCAGCATACATTGGTTAGAATTGGGTCTCTCTAGTTCTTAATATTGTCAAAACACTAAATCCTACGAGCGTCTAGGGGTTGTCTTTTGATTAGAGTAGTAATTAACGAGCTTCTATTGATTATCAATACTATAAGGAGTGATTGGTTGTTGGACGTTTTTCGACAACTATAACTAGTTTATTTGTAACTACGAGACATTTTTACATAAATAATCAATAATAAAATTCAAGATGGAAATTGATTCACAGGCTAGATCTTTATTTATGCTATGTTTTGTTTACATTTAGTATTATAAATTCACTTTCAATTTACTCTTTCGTTAATTACTAGCTTAGATCAAAAAAATCATCAATCGCAAGTTTCATTTGTTTATCACAATTCTAAAGGAAATAAATATGACGTTCAATGTGGATACGATCCATGAGTTATCAATCCAATGACATGTAATTCCTATATAATTATGTCATTGCCAATGATCACTCTAAATATCGACACATATTGAAACTTTATGCGGTAAATCTAAAAACGTATTAATTAAGATTTTTACCTTCTAGTACTCTAATTTTTGTGTCAGGAGTATTCATATTCTTATAAAGTACTTTAGCGGCAGGATTCAAAGCTAATTTTACAAAATTTGATGATAAACTATCATTTACAAAATTTAAAGGCAGTCCTCTAGCCCAAATAAAATTTGTCATTTCTTTTCTATAAATGGTTTCATTAAATTTAAATAGGGTAGAAGTACCAGGTTATGATGAACCCGTACTTACTTGGAGTTGTGTTTGACCTTAATCAATTCCAACCTTGTAAGGTTGCTTGGACATTAAGTGGCGACTATATGTCCCATATCCATTTCAAATTTTGAAGACAAATTCAGTGCGTTAATAGTTACAAGTGACTATAATTTTTTTACCTTCAATATGCGTTTTTTATAATGCATGGTAAATATATCGAATACTCTCGTTGTTCGACCTCGAGTGCCACCCCGACCTCTTGTTCTAATTTCGGTTTGAGTGTGAAAGAACGAAAGTAGCTAGGATTCTCCAAACTGCCTAATGCAGTTTCCAATGTAGCTTGTGAAAAAGCTACAATGGAAGTCACAATAGACAGAAAAATAACAAAAACAGCGGAAGACTTAATACAAAAGCACAAAATTTAACACAAAAGTTTACCAAACAATCTACAAGCTTATACTTGTAGATCTAGCCTCATGGCTACAAAGATTTCACTAAAAACGATGAATTGTTTTACAAAAACTATGTGAAATCACAAAAAATATTTTCACAAGATAATGAATCTTGGAGAACAAAAACCCCACATAAACAAGTTAAACAAAACGTGGGAAGAAACAAAAACAGCCTCCTTTAAACAAAACAGGAAGCACAAAATAGTTTCAGAATTTTCAATGTGACTGCCAATGTTGCTGCATTGACAGGAACATGCTGACTGCTGCACTTCGGGTCTGAAAAACTGCTTCAGAATTGCTCGAATCTGCTCACAGCCTCTATGGTTTTTGTTCTCTTTCTGGAGCTCTGTAAGAACCACGAATCCTTGCTCCTGAATATATAGTTATGCGTCTCCTACACACACCCAAAAACAGTCTGTCTACTACAAGGAAAAGGATTAGAACTTAAGGAAAAAATCAACAACTTACCAAACTAATGGGATTTTGTTACCAAATATGAAAGTGGTCAAGAATCATGGTTAGACTAGGATTTATACAAAGATATTTAGTTACCAAAGATGATGAACCATAATCTAATAAAGGATTTTGTTACCAAAAATGACTCCTAAACTTTAGGATCAAGAAAACCAAAAATCTAATTAAAGATTTAGTTTCCAAAAATGTCACACTTGTCAAATATGAATTTTACCAAGAAAGGAGAAACAAAAATAAAATAGGTCATGCCTATTTTACCCTTACAGAGTGATACACTCTTGAGTACGAGGATGCATTTAAGAGGTGTGGATTGGGAGATTTACGGCTCATTGATCATCTTTTGGATTGTTTGTATCATATTTGTCTTCTTTACTTTTGACAAAAGTAATTAACATATCTCAATTTCGCCAAACACTATCATGGGGGGGCGAGGGAGGATGATTTTGTTGAATCACACTCTTGGCCTTGGGAACCTTGGTAGCCTTCTCATTTCCCTTGTCCATGTCGGATCGAACGATGTAAATATCTTAGTAGATTTGATTTAACGAAACTAATACTCAAGTTTGTAGTAATACTACAAGCTCTAGCTCGTAATATCGTACCTCATTATATTATTACAAAATATGACTCAATTGTCAAATGATACCATGATTAGCACATATACTCATATGCGTGTATTCTAAAATTATTTGCAATATAAGATATTTTTTTAAGATTTCATGATTACACTTTTATAATTGAATTATATTGTTTTATCTGATCAAATTTTAAAATCGAAATTAAATCAAGTAGTTGAACTAGTGAAATTTTAAAATGTTGCATATGATGAAGTTTATAAACGAAGTATTTGTTAAAAATATACAAAGGAAATATCAGAGAAACAATTACAGAATATGTAAATGAAACAAATAAAGTGTTACTTATATGAAAGGCTACTGATGTAGATTAACACTCATGTACAAACTTTTGGGGGTCTGTTGGTGTGAACCAAAGTCTGCTGGTGTGCACAAAAGGCTACTGGTCCAAAGCTCTTGAAGAACCACAAAAGTAGCTCGAGCATAACAAAAGTCTACTAGTTCGAGGCCTGTGTTGAACATAGTTTCCTTATAACAAATTCGTCTCTTCCCCATTTGGAAACTTATATGGACGTCTATCTCCCAGGATAACACTGAGACACTGGAGTTACCTTGCACTTGGGTTGCTAGCGAATTAAATTTGTGCTTGAACTCTATAACCAATATGAAACAGGAGGCCAAAGGAGGTCACTCAACAAAATGGAAATACAAAAGAGAATGAAGATTGTCGAAAAACTTGTGTATTGAACTTGTGGAAATGAATCTGTATATATAAGTCTAATTGTTCTTGATTTGCCTATTAAACACGAAAATAAAAGCTGGTAATCAAAATTGTACTGATTCAATAATCAAACACAATATTGAATGCTGGAGTTACAAAATTCAAAAGGACAAACAAAAAATGGGTTTGATTGAGTAGACAAATTTGGTCACGGTTCACAGTTCATGACGGTTCACTGTTGGCACTTCAGAACCGTCGGTTCAATTATTATTATTATTATTATTTTTAACATGAACCGAATTGGTGAACCGCCAGTCCGGTTCAGGGACTGTTCTGATTTAAAGCTCTCCTCATATTTCTGATTTGTACGTGTGGCCGGTCTGGTTTGACGGTTCGAACCGCGAATCGGACCCGTTTGTGCATCTCTGCTTCGTTTATTCGACTCCTTTGTTAGTTGTGTTTTGTAATATGTATTTTTCTTCAATTCTTCTCCCTCATATATATCCACTCACATCACTTTTTTTTTACTCCTCTCTTAGATGCGCTGGTATTTCTCCTCATCTGGGGCATCTTGGGATATCATATTCTCCGCTCGGTTAGGTCGTTCCTGTCCTACTATTATCCGCTCGGTGTGTTGGCACAAGCCCCCATCAGGAGTGCTCAAGCTCAACTGTGATGGAGCTAGTAGAGGTAATCCGGGCCCAAGCTCGGGTGGAGGCATTATCCGTAACAGTGATGGAGATTTAATTTTCGCATTTGCTAATTTCTATGGAGAAGGCAATAGTTTTCAGGCGGAATATAAAGCTCTTTTGCATGGGTTACGATGGTTGCAAACTAAGGGGTGGTCTCAATCTATTGTTGAGATTGATTCTAAAGTTGTCATTGACTGTATTAACGGGGTAGGCAAGCCGCCTTGAATATGTGCTTACTTTCTGCGTTCTATCTCGAAAATTATCCAGGACTTGGGGATTGTCCTGCAACATACTTATCGAGAAGCGAACTCAGTGGCCGATGCTCTGGCAAATTTTGGTTGTGATCGGCGCATGGATGCTCTCTTTGATTCAACTCTTTCCCTGCCGGCCCAAATCCGTGGCCTTATTGCTCTGGACAAATCCGAGACTTCTTATGTCCGTGTGTCTTAGTTATTTTTATTGTCTTTGGTTTGCTTGTTATTTGCTTTTCGAGTTTAGGCTCCTTTGTCCTCCCAATTATAAGGGCCAGGTTGGTTGTCCCCCTCAAGTTTGTAATTCTTTTCCTTTATAAATAAAATCCTGCAGGGTGCCGCTCCTGTTTCATAAAAAAAAGAAAATTGGTTTTATGTGATTGTTGGTTGCAATGACTTTTGAAACCATCACATAATCTTCTTTATCGCGATTGTTTTTTTCCATTGCTTTTCTACAATCGCCTTATGTATATTCGATTGCTTAACAATCGCTAGTGCCACCACCTTTGAATATTTGAGGGGAGTTAACCAAAGAAAATAGGCCCCGCGGAAAATAGAAAGATAATGTGATGGTTTTCATAAATACACGATTGCATTTATAGTCGCAAAATTTGACTAATGTTGAGCGATGATTTTGCCATCGCATTTATAAATAATAAAATAAAAATAGAAAAATAAAAAATAGAAAAATATTTTTTCGTGATTGTTGGTTATAATGGCTTCAAAAGCCATCACTTAATCTTCTTTTTTGCGATTACTTTTTCAATTACTTTTTCTTCAATAGCTTTATGTTTATGAGATTGCTTTACAGTTGTTAGTGTCATTGCCTTTGAATTGGTTGCGATGACTTTTTTGAAACCGTCGTTTAATCTTCTTTTTAGCGATTGCTTTTTTCATCGTTGTTTCCACAATCATGTTATATTTATGTGATTGCTTTACAATTGCTAGTGCCATCATCTAAGACTATAAATAATTCAAAATAAAATTTATTTTTAAAACATAAACAACTGCAAATGCATCTAATGGACGTGTAGTGGTTGATACGAAATTACTAATTATTTATTACAAAATTAATTGCTTCCTTCGTTCCTAAAAGAGTGTCACGTTTACCCATATCGGGAAAAAAATTAAGAAAACATATACTCCATCTGTTTTCAAATTATCGTTCTCTTTGTCCCGGCATACCGTTTAAGAAAAATTAATCGATTGTATTATAAATATTGGTGAAATGCGTGATTTTCTTTAATGTCTTTGAGCATGTGATTATAATCAAAGTAGATAGAAAAACTAAGGGTAAAGTGATAAAAGTGTTTTCCTAAAAGGAAAAGTTTTGAAATAAGACAATTATTTTAGAATGAACGAAAAATGAAAGGATGACGATAATTTTAAAACGGAGGGAGTACTATCAACTTTCTTACTCCCTCGTCCCAAAATATATGACGTTTTGGGAGAGTTCTTTTGTTCCAAAATAGATGACACTTCACAATTTTCAAGGAACTTTTTCCCATTATTTTCAATTCTATCCATATTTATTGACTATGTAACTCGTGTTTGGCTCTTTGGGCAAGAATATCAAGACACCTCATTAATGTTTGGATAGGGGCAGCTTAGTCTTTACAATATGTTTCCTTGGTCTGCGTGAAAAACCCTAAAACGTCATATATTTTGAGACAGAGGGAGTATAATATTTAAGAGTGTATATTTTTTAAGGATACATATGTGATAATGAAGTCTATCAATTTAAGTGAGAATCAAATTAAGGTAAAATGAATACTACGAAAAACATTTAGATTATCAAAGAAAAATTTCAAAGGAAATATAAATCCATGGTAATTCCAGGCAATTCGAAGATTTCTTCTTTGGTACCAATATAAGCACTGAAAGAATAATATATAGACACACACGATACAAACCATTATGGAGGCACTCATGTATGAGTTCATATAGTTGAGTACTCATCACAACTTCTATTGCTAGCTAGCTTATTTCCTTAATTAGGGCACATGAGTAGTAAAATTAAACATGATCTATGTGACGACATAATTTGAGGGATGTAGATTAGTTGATGAGATGAAAGCATGATATGAACAATTGCATTAGAGAAGAAGATAATTGAATTGTAGGAGTTGGTATTCCAGTTAGGTAAACATGGACACTGATTCCTTAAGTTAGAATAATATGAACTCTAATTTCTTATGACGATGTCTGACATAAGGCCCAAAAGAACAACAACGGTTTTACTGGTTGGCCACAAAGTAGAGGTCTTGGGCAACGCCCCTTTCACGAGCTGCCTGGAAGAAAAACTTCTATTAGCAACATGATTTAGTATTGAATGATACTACCTTCATTCTGGACAAAGAGAGTCCCCATTTGAAAGTCAAACATAAAAAAACACTTTAATAGCCCATTAGTAATAAAATGATATTTTTTTACCTTAATTTTTAAAAAGTGGACTCTTTAAATGAAACACTTCTAAATAAAATAGTTGACATTTTACTTGGAACGGAGGGAATATTATTTGAATAATTTTAAAAATTTAAATGATAATAATGGTCTCACTACAAAAAAAAAGATGTTTTTGGGACCCCATTTTTTATGTCCCACTATAGCATTGGACCTTAATGCTTAATTTTTTGGGACTATAGAGATTATTAGAGTTCTGAGTTCCTAATATTTTTCTACTTAATAAGTAAACTTTAGCCCAAATAATTTTTTTTCTCAAATCTCTCCCCGCAAGTTCCTCCCACGTACTCACAATCTAAACCCTCGATCCTTCCCCAAATTGAGCTTTGTTCAGTTTCTTGAAACCCTTGCCCCCATCTGCATACTCCAAGTATGAAACCCTCGCCTCCGTTCATACTCCAAGAAATGATTGCACACAGGAAGCAATCTCTCTCAAATCTTGACATCAGGAAGTAAATTATCTCAGATGAGGGCAGTGGTTGCGCTGGGAGTGTAACGCCCCAAATTTGGCACGACACCACGGTCCCACAATTTGGCCAAGTCACTAACAATCATAACTTAAATCATAAATGTTCTAATCTCGTAGTAATTAAATCTTAATATCCTTGACTTAAATAAAAAATAACCCAAAATGATTAAATACAAAATCTATTTAAAACTTGACATGAGTCCATAATTAATTTAAAGTACCGTCGAATAATTCAATAAGTAAGACTAAATCTAAAATTCTCGGAAGCCGTCATCTTGGTCTATCCGAGCCAAAATCCTCTAATAATCTTACTCATTACCTGAGAAAGAAGAGTATGAAGGGGTGAGCGAACAATGCTCAGTAAGTTCATATACAACCCCTCCGGTTACTAAGGAGGAGTTGACCATAAATAAATCCGATATATATATATATATATATATATATATATATATATATATATATATATATATATATATATATACATTTTTAATAGTCAAAATTCATATATTAGAAATCGATAAGCAGAAGCAAATATCAAATTTCGATTTAAGTGAGTAAGAATCCAAATGAAAATAAACGTTCAAAGGTGACTCGAGTAATCAACTATCACCAACCGTCCCATACCAATTAGCGATAATTGACTACTCACAGAATCTCATGATCACATAAGCAAATTCATAAATCATAGTTCATAGATCATAAATCATAGTTCATGGGTATATCCGGATAACCACGCCACGGACCAAGTGGCGTTCATAAGCATCATAAATCATAGTTTTATAATTCATAGTGTCATAAATTCAACTTAGTGACCATGGTAGAATTTCAAGAAATCAAATAATTTTACAAATCAGGCATCACCAAAAATCATACTTTTCATATCAAAGGTATCTCACATGAAATTCAATAATTATGTGAGAATAAACAGATAATCAAATTATGAGTTCGAAAGAAGTGTAAGCGACGGAGTTCGAATTCAAATGCCGAAATAAGATCGGCATACGTTTCAAGAAATATCGAAGTAAAGGAATTTAATGAGAACCTAACAAACGGTACATAAAAATTGGAAACCTAACGAGTTATAATTCCTTACCTTTTTAAGGCTGTGAAAATCTAACTTGAACGTAAAAAGGTTGTTACTCGTGCTGACCCAAATCTAAAATACAAAAACAGAATTTATATTAATTATACAAGCCACTAATAACAAGTTTAATTACTATCTTGGCCTTAACACCATATATTCTAACCATGTTTATTAATCCCACTTAGCAATCATTTTTATAACCCGTTTTTTTTGTACTTGTCAACAATTTAATTCTACCGAAACACGGAAGCAGACCCTAACAATCAAAACCTACTTTACTAAACCAAAATTTCCACCGATCAAGTCACCATCCACCATCCAGTACATTCTTTGTACAATTATTTCTATGGCTAATCAAGGAAAAAGAAAAAGGATAAAAGTAATAATATTAATCAATATAAAAAGAAAAAGAAACAAATCCAATAACTACTTACACCTCCACAACAGTCTTCTCCTTCTCTTTCACTTAATTTTTTTCTTACTTCTATGGCCCACAACTAAACTTAAACAATCCCCTCCACACAAGTCATATTACCCTTAAAAAAAGAAAAGTGACATCCTTGAATGTATAATACGAAATCAGAAAGCTTACAGACTAGTCGATGTCCCTGGCTCAAACGGCTGCCGCAATTGTTTTCTCTGCCTCCTTGCTCAACGGCTGTCGTACTATATTTTTCCTTTTCTTTTTTGTTGTTGGTAAGGGTTTTCTCCTTCCTTTATACCCTATTTATATAAGTAAAACCCTATTAGGTTTCCAACCCTAACCAAAGCCTAACGTGATTTGACTGAAGTAAATTAAGTAACTTTAATAGGGAATTATTATTAAAGTCCTGGTCAAAAGTGGGCCTAGCCCGACCCAATTAAATTAATCACTAAATACGTTCAAAACAAAATATAATTTTAATCAACGCAAATTATTTTTATTATATATATATATATATATATATATATATATATATATATATATTTTATTAAAATAATCGGGGTATTACAGGGAGGCTCTTCTAAAGTCAATGTTTAAGTTAAATACTCATGGCTCGGCAATGCAAGGTAGATGTGCTAGGCGTGGAGTAATTTGAAACCATGAAGGAGCTATGGTGGCTGCGTTCTCAAATAATTATGGTGGGGGTAATAACATGCAAGCTGAAATCTTGGCCTTTCGGGATGGCCTCCGGTTTGTAAGGCTTTGGGTCTTAATTGTGTTCTAGTTGAATCAGATTCTCTTGTGGTTGTCAATGGCATTTTGGGAGTATAACATTTTCCGTGGAGGTATACCTATGAGATTAGAGAGTGTCGGGCTTTAATTGGCAATTTTGGTATATCTCATGTGTTTCGTGAGAAGAATAGAATTGCTGATAGTCTTGCGAATTTTGGGTCAACTCATTTGGGGTATTATGCATATCATTCTAGATCTGCTCTTCCTGTTCAAGTTCATAAGGCTTTGTTACTTGATGATTTAGACTTATTTTCTTTTAGAAATTAGCTTGTATTTTTTGTAGGCGTTGCCCTTTTCCTTCCTGAGGTTAGACTCCTTTGTCCCCCCTTAATCGGGTAGGCTGGTTGTCCCTCTCTCGTTTGTATCTTTTTTTTGTTTTTAATAAATTTGCAGGTGCCACCCTGTTAATTTTTTTTTTTAAAATTAGACCTCTAGATAAAGGAAACTGATAGGGATACAATTTATTTTTTTTGGGTACAATTTTTATGCCAATCTAGTGTTAACCATGTGATGGGTTAAAGCTTGTTAAGACATGTGATATCTAATTAATCAGATTGTGAAGAGTGTGTAAAGTAAGTTAATTGGTATATCCAATTAATCAGATTAGATTACATCATAAGGAAGAGGAACGATTGCTTTGATTTGGAAGAGCAAATGCAAAACATATAAAGAGGTAGTGAAAATAAATTTGGAAAGACATCACTCAAGACTTGCATATATTATACATCGAAACATTATGCATTAGATGACAGCCATAACATGAAAATATCTACATGGTACCAGCATCAGCAGGGCATAGACAGACTAAGAAGCCATGTTCAATTGTCGTACCTTGGCAACACTAATGGTTTGCTGCTCCATTGCTTCATGTATGGTTGCCCTATCATGTTCCTCATGCTATAATCAAAGATATTAATTAGCCTAACACAGAATGGACATCGGTCTTCTCCAAAGAATATATGTTCTGCCAAATTTAACATGTACAACCACAGTGCAGTTGGATGTGTCTCAGGCAGGAAAAAAGAAAAAAAAGACAGTTCTTTCTTTCCTAGCCAAGTGCGGGCTCATCGATTTCAGCCTTTTGTAGGTTGTTTTTATCTCAATAATGTGACCTGTGTCTAGCCTTGGGACGAGAATAAATCGTGTTGCCTTGAGGTAGAGATTTGAGTTGATATTTAGCCTATTGTTTATGTTGCTTTTCGTGTTGTTCATGTTGTTTATTGTTTATGTTGTTTATTGTTTATGTTGATGTCATGTTTTTTGTTTTTCTTGAGCATACACATATATTAAATACATGTGTTTTTTTTTGTTAGGAGGAATATACAAATAAATTAAGCGAAAAACATGGATTAGTCCCTGATGAAAGCGTGACTGGAATTGAGGATCCTGATTTGGAGATTTTACACGAATGTGTTGGGGGTGTGATGAGGGATAGGCTCATTGGACGACCTGGCAAAAGGTGGAGTAAGACAGGTGTCTCAAAAGACTACGACGCACACATTGCATCTTAAGAGTATTCAAAGAAATTTAAGAGGTTGGAGAAAGACAACAACAAGAATGCAAAAGGAGAAATGAAATTGTACAAAATTGTGAATAGTCAGAGTAGTTATATTTCTGAGTAGGGTAGTTATATTTTTGAGATGTCTTAATATCTGCAAGGCATTTATGAGAAGTTCGGCATACCAGCTCCTCCTCCTTTCACTATTCATCCCCCTCCTACTACAAATGATGGTGCTTCAGATGATGCTGCTTCAAGTGTTCCAGATGGTCCATATGGTCCTTCGTCTTCTCGTGGTTGTGATGATTTTGACACGAATGATAATGGTGATAACGACGATGAATCCGAGTCTGTAGATAATTGATTTTTCTGAGTTATATTCTCTTGATTAAGTCATGTACTAGATGCGTAAAGTTGGATTTTAAGCTAACTTTTTTTTAGATTATTAAGGGTAGCTACGAGTACTTAGATGTTGACTTATTGAACAACATATTTTACTAGATGAGGATATTTGACATAATTCTTTAATATGAAATATTATGAGTCGCTTGATTTGAAATATTTTGAATGTTTTAGGTATATAAATGTGTGGTACAAATTTATGAAAATGATTGATATCGAGCTAGGTAGGGAAAAATCGATTGTATTAAAGTAATGGTGAATGCTATCACATTTTATAGAGTATTAGATTGTAGAAGTCATCACTTAATAGGAGCTAATGCGATGACAATAACAATCACGTATAAGGAATGATGTGATGTCACCTATAACAATAAAGTGATGATTAATGCAATCGTGTACTTCAATATAAAGCGATGGCCAAAGCAATCACATATTCGGAGATAAAGAAATAGGGAAAACAATCATGTATGCCACAATAAAGCGATTATAAAAGCAATCGAGCATTTGGAGATAAAGCGATGATCAAACCAATCGTGTATCATCAGATAAAGCGATGGCTAAAGCAATCGCGTATTCCTAAATAATGTGATGGTCAAAGTAATCACTTATGGCTCACTAGAGAGATGGTTAAACAATTGCATATTCAAAGATAACGTGATGGCAATAACAATCGCCTAACGTCCTCTAAAGTAATTGGACAAGCAATCGTCTATTGTGAATAAGACGATTGCTTTAGCAATCACTTATTTAGTACTAACGTGATAGTTTAACAATCGTCTTTTCATGAATTATGCGATGACTTTGTATTTTTATGAATTAAAAAAATAAAAATTATTTTTCATGCTTAGTGATTGTTTATGCCATCACCTAAAATCTATGAGATAATGCAACGACTTTTACAATTACTTAAAGTTTCGGCGACAAGGCTTTATGCGATAAAACTGGTGATTGTTTTGACCATCGTATATAGTGGTTTTTTAGTATTGGCGATGGATTTCGACCATCACGTAAAAGTAATTTTCTAGTAGTGAGAGACTTAGAAGGCATTTCTTTTGGATGTGTTTGGATACCATGAGAGTTATAAAAATAATTGAACGTATCTTTCTCAGAATGCTAAATTCTATATATAAAAAAATAAAGGATGTAATTTGTGAGTGATAGATTTCAAGGCAATTTGGCAAAAGGTTTTCATATATTTTTCTTCTTATATTTTATATACGAATAGCCCTATATATACACACAATGAGAGGCTACGAGATCTCAACGGATCTTTACAAACGAATATCCGAATATCCAAGATCACATAATGAAGGAAAGAAATAATTACAAGGCTAATAAATATAATTAGAATCAATCCAAATATTATCAGAATTCAGAATATTTTTAGCTCCACCACTCCCCCTCAAGTTGGCGCATGAAGATCACGAATGCCCAACTTGCCAACCGAAAACTGAAAACGAGCTGTTCCCAAAGCTTTTGTAAATAGATCAGCGACTTGCAGCTCGGTGGAGATTTTGCGAGGAGAAACATCTTTGGATTCAACACGTTCCCGAACAAAATAGTAGTCCATTTCCACATGTTTGGTACGTTCATGAAACACCAGATTAGTTGCAATGTGTCGAGCAGCTTGATTGTCACAGTAAAGAGGCGAGGCTTGAGATTGAGGTGCCTCTAAGTCAGTCAGTAACCACCGAAGCCATAAGAGCTCACTTACAGTGGTGGCCATGGCTCGATATTCGGCCTCGGCCGAGGAACGTGACACAACAGTCTTCTTATTGGTGCGCCAAGAAATAGGAGCACCACCTAATGACATAAAATACCCCGTACATGATCGTCTGGTCATTTGGCACCCACCCCAATCAACATCACAATATGCTTCAAGAGTTAAGTCCCCATTCGACAGTAAGAATATGCCTTGACCAGCAGTACCTTTGAGGAAGCGTAAAACTTGTATGGTAGCATCCATATGACTTTGGCGTGGGGCTGAAACAAACTGACTAAGCAAATTCACAAAGAAACTAAATGTCCGGCCGATAAGTAAAGTAGGCGCCCAACAAGTAGGCGCCCAACAAGTCTGAGGTGTGTCCAGAGGGAGTATCATCTTCGGCAAGGACGCGGAGGTTTTGGTCCATGGGAAAAGTACTCGGCCGCCCTCCTTGTAACCCCGATTCTTCTAAAATATCGAGGGTGTACTTTCTTTGACTAAGAACAATGCCCTCTGGGGATCTTGCAACCTCTATCCCCAAAAAATACTTGAGCGAACCAAGGTCCTTGATGCTGAATTTTTGATGTAAGTACGACTTCACATATGTAATCTTATGAATATCGTTCCCAACCAATATGACATCATCAACGTAAATAAGTGCTGCAACATAAGTGGTACCATGTTTAAAAATAAAAAAAGAGAATGGTCTACCTTGGACTGTCGGAAGCCAATGTCATGAAGCGCCCGAGTAAATTTGTGATACCAATTACGTGATGCTTGTCGAAGGCCATAGAGAGATTTGCGCAATTTACAAACTCGTGTGTCATCATCCTTCGCAAAGCCTTGTGGGAGTTTCATATAGACGTCTTCTTCCAAATCCCCATGAAGAAAAGCATTATTCACGTCTAATTGATGAATTTCCCAATTTTTCTTTGCAGCCACTGCAATTAAAGTACGCATTGTCACCAACTTAGCAACCGGGGCAAAGGTCTCATGGTAGTCAATGCCTTCGACTTGAGTGAATCCTTTGGCAACTAACCGTGCTTTGTATCACTCAATTTCTCCGTTGGGCTTATACTTAATTTTATAAACCCATTTGGAACTAACTGTCTTCTTCCCCGGAGGTAATGTTTCAAGTGTCCATGTCCCATTTCTTCCAAAGCTTTAATTCCTTTCTTCATTGCTTCACGCCAATGTTCATTCTTGACGGCCTGATGATAGAATTTAGGCTCATCATGTGAAGTGATGGCCGCTAAAAAAGCTTTGTGAGTGGAAGAAAATCTGTCATAAGAAACAAAATTGGACAGAGGATATACCTTTGAGTTCTCTGAAGTGGTGACAGGTGGCGCATGGTTTATAGAATTCAGTAACTCCAGAACGTATTGCTCAAGATGTTTAGGCTGCCTTCTAACCCTTTCACTGCGCCGTGGTTGTTCCTGACTGAAATTAGTTTCAGGTGGCGCAATGGTGGTCTGGTCATGCTCGACAGGAGCTGGTGGCTCATATGGGGTGTCATCGGATGGTACATGTTGCTGCCCTTGTACCTCAATACTCGGCTCAATGGCAATAGGAGGAATGGGGCTGACTTCATCTTCCCAATCACAATCCCTTTGATGAGCAAAATCTTCCACCCTTGGCTTTGATAGTTTGTCTTTGAAAGGAAAAATAGTCTCCACAAATTTAACGTCTCGGGAAGTATAGATTTAGTGTGTCGCATGGTCAAAAACCCTATATCCTCTTTGTGAATGTGGGTATCCAATAAAAACACGGCCTACCTCGAACATCAAATTTATCTCCCCCTTTTTTGTTATCCTTAGCATAAACTAGGCAACCAAAAGTGCGAAGGTGTTCGTACTTGGGTTTTTTGTGAAACAAGACCTCATAAGGAGTTTTGTTCTTTAGGATTTTAGAGGGTAGGCGGTTAATGATGTAGGTGGCTGTCAACACACATTCTCCCCAAAACTGTTTTGGCAGTGCAGCCTCAAATCTTAGTGCCCGTGCTACCTCTAAAATGTGTCTATGCTTGCGCTCGACAACTCCATTTTGTTGTGGAGTGTCGGTGCAAGACGTCTCAAGTACCATCCCATGTTCAATATAATAATTCACTATGTCTTGAGATTGGAACTCAAGTCCATTGTCACTACGGATTCGTTTTATTCTTTTCCCAAATTGAGTGTTAATCATATTGCAAAACATGGTGAGATAACGATAAACCTCAGATTTGTATTTCATAAGAAAAACCCATACTCCCTTGCTAAAATCATCAACCACGGATAAAAAGTATCTTGCTCCAGAAAAAAGAAGGTGTTTTGTACGCTCCCCAAATATCACAATGAATAAGATCGAAGTAAGAATTTGACTGTATATTACTACTCGGAAAAGGGAGCCGTGTCAACTTGGCTCGAAAACATGAATCACAATGTTCTTCTTTTATTTTACTACCACAAATATTATCAAAATCATGAGATTTCAACATAGACAAATGTCCTAATCTTCTGTGGCAAACACTGGAATCAACGGTAGCCGTCCAAGCCATATCTTCTTGAGCAAATGGTTCCATGTAGTATAGATCGTTGATGCGCTTACCCGTCCCAATCAGAGTCCTCGAAGCTAAGTCCTGCATGACACAAAAATCCGGGAAGAATATTAGGGCACAATTGAAATCTTTTGTCAGTCTACTCACAGAAAGTAGATTGCATTTGAAATCGGGAATGTTCAAAACATGATTAATTTTAAGCCCATTTGGAAGACTAGTTCCACCAACGCTACAAACTGGGATTGGAATCACCATTAGGAATCCGGACCGGTAACTCTGTTCCAGACTGTCTTATGCTTTTGAGAATTCTGCCATCGCACGTAATGTGCTCACTTGCCCCCGAGTCAATAATCCATGGTGTCAAAGGAATTTTACCCGCCATATTTGCAGTCGGTGTGTTGTTTCCTTGATCACCACCTATTGTTGTCTGACCCATATTCAAGTATTGAACAAGTCTGGCATAATTCTTTGCGGACAATGTGGGTATGGGACTATCTCCAGTGTCGGCCAAATTTGCGAACTTTCCACCACCCTTCATCTTACCGTGGCCATCTCCCCCTTTTGTCCCCTGCTGTGGTTCTTCTTCCAGCCGTCCGGGTACCCTATAAGTTCATAGCAACTTTCTGCTGTGTGATAAAACTTTCCACAATGGCTGCACTTTGGCTTTTCTCGTTGGCCATTCTTGTTCTCTTCCCTGTGTTGTCGTGATCCTCCCGTTGCTTGGAACGCTGCTGCCTCTATATTCATCTTTCCTGTCGACGTGATCTGCTTTTGTCGCTCGTCTTCAGAAACTAGATGGTAGGCTGTCCCTAGAGAAACAATCGGTTTTGTGCTCAAAATTTGTGTTTTGACCGTCCCAAAGCTCATCAAGGCCCATGAGAAATTCATACAATTTCTCCTTCTCCTTCATCTCTGTCAACTGCTTTGAAACATCACAAGAACATCCCCCATACTTGTACTTCGGAATGGGTGAAATTGCTTGTATTTCATCCCATAGTGCCTTCAACTTTGTATAGTACGATGAAACAGAAAGTCTATCTTGTCGGGTCAGAGTTATTTCGCGTTTCAGTTCATACGCCCTTGGGGCACTCTCACTCCCAAAGCGTTCACGTAAATCTTCCCAGATTTCATACGCTGTTGCCACGTGTTTGCCGCTATTCCGGATGTCCTTCTCCATTCCACTATGTAACCACCCCTTTACCATGGCGTTACAACGTCGCCATATCAATAAATCTGCTGCACCTTCCTTGGGAATTGAGATTGATCCATCAACGAAACCAAATTTGTTCTTTACGAACAAGGCATTGGCCATTTCATCTGCCACTACCGCATAGTTTCCGTCGTGAAGTAAATATCGCTGACGAACACAATGTTGGGCTGTCCGAAGCTGCGATGTAGTAGGGCGACATCACGTCCACCGTGGTTCCATTGGTGGCTTTGTCCCCTGCCTTCTCGCCGCTAACCTCAGCCATGAATGATGAAAAAATAAATAAATTTGCAAAAGCTGTTTAGGGTACAACTTGCTCTGATACCATGATAGATTTCAAGGCAATTTGGCAAAATATATTTTTCTTCTTATATTTGATATACAAATAGCCCTATATATATACACAATGAGAGGCTACGAGATCTCAACGGATCTTTACAAACAAATATCCTAATATCCAAGATCACATAATGAAGGAAAGAAATAATTACAAGGCTAAGAAATATAATTAGAATCAATCCAAATATTATCAGAATATTTTCAGCTCCATCGGTGAGAAAGTTTTCCAGGAAATAAATAGTTACAACCAAGTTTCCATCATTTCATGTATCAATTAAAAGCATATATATTGTAGGAAAGTGGTTTTCATAATTGTCATTTTCCTTAGTTTATTGTACTTTTCCGACTTTTAGATGCAACTAGGTTTGGAAACCTTACTGATTTTACACACATACACACCCATGCATATTATAATTATACTAGACTTTGTGTCGGTGCCTATGGCACAACGTCAGTATGAGATCAAATCTTTGAATGCTCGAAGTTCATGTATGCTCGAGGTTAATGTATCTTGAAGTATTGTAAGAGATCAAATCTTTGTATGCTTGAAGTTAATGTACGCTCGAGGTTAATGTATCCTCGAAGTATTGTAAGGGGTGAGTAAGAGTACTAAACGACACAAAATAAAGAAATAATAATTATTTATAAATAATTTATTTTGTAAAAAAACCAATAATTATGACCAAGACATTAGATAGTGGAACTATATGGGATAGTTTCTCTGCTTCGTTGAATACAAGGATAAAAGATTGCAAACAAAGACCCTTCCTAGACCTAGCAGTAGCAAACTCGAACACTACAGTTGATTTCACCTGCCTCTTATCTCACCTTGCATTAGTCCTATATATTCGAAAGTGAACGTGTTTCAAGAAAAAAGCTTAACATAATTTAAAATTACCTTAGAAACTACTATAACTAAGGTCACAATATTCAAAGCTAATTATTTCGAGATGAAAGAAGCTCACCCAATAAACTTTTAGAGTTATCGATTTTGGATCGAAGGAGGCTCTACCATTTCACGATACGGAACGCGGGCTCTGATATCACTATTGTGATTTTATATCACACTGCCCGGAATGAATCCGTACAAAAAACGGGGATTTTGAATAAATCAAAATTACAACTTCTGAAAGAACACAATAGCTAGGATTCTCAAGAGAAACCAATGCAGTTTCCAATGTAGCTGCCGATGTAGCTACAATGGAAGTCACAATGGTAAAAATAATCAAAACAACGGAAGACTAAACAATCAGACAATAAACAAAGCGTACAAGATTACCAAAACGATCTACAAGACTATGCTTGTAGACCTAGCCTTAAGGCCACAAAGATTTCACTAAAAAGATTAAATGTTTTACAAAAAATATTGTGAAAACACTAATCAAAACACTCTCACAAGACAACAAGTCTTGGAGAGCAAAAACCCCACAGAAAAACAAGTATACTAAACGTGGGAAGAAACAAAACAACTTCCTAAAAGCTGAACATGAAGATAAACATAAATCCAGAACTCAATGTAGCCGCTGATGTTATAACATCAGAAGCTACAATCAAACTGCTGCACGTCTGGAAGGAGGAACTGCTTCTGAACTTTAATGTTTCTGCTCACAACTTTTGGCTTTGGTTTTTCTCTCTCAAACTCTGCACCTTTCAGCCGTGTCCAAGCTCCTCTATATATAGCGTTGAGATATCCTACACACAAGGAACAATCCGGCTTCTACAAGGACAAGGATTAGAGAAAGGAAATAAAAACTACTTACCATATCCATAGATTTTATTACCATATGATGAAGGTCACAAGAAGCCCGGTTGGAAAAGGATTCATAATAAGATTTTGTTTCCAAATATAACGCAACAAAATCTAATTAAAGATGTAAATACCAAAATTACCAAAACTTGTCAAATATGAATTTTACCATGAAAAGGGAAACAAGGAGTAAAAATAGGCAAGACCTATTTTACCCTTACAATCACCCCCTTTGTTGAGCATTTCTAGTCAAATACAATGACAAGTGTTGCCATTATCAACTCCTACTACAACCTGCATATGTTAGAGAGACATATCCAAAAACACACCCCCTGAACACATGTATTATACATGAATAATAGGAAATCAAGCTGTATGAGATATCAACAAATCAACCCAAACAGTTAAGAGAGTTACATAACCAAACCAAGCAGAAAGCAGTTTAAGGAACTTATTACAGACCAACATAAAATTTGATTTGAATACAACAACCACAAGGAAAACATCTTCAATTTTCATCAGCAGCAGTTTCCCCAGCAACAGCAAGTTCATGTTCAGAGATAGCAGCAGCAGCAACCTCAGGAACAACAGAAATATCAACAGGATCACTTGAAACTGGAACACTTGGAGCATCATCACCCCCTATTTGGCCAGAATATAGAGCCAACCAAGAGGAATATTGAGCTGCCAAGGACTGGAGAAGAGAAGTTTGAGAGGACAGAATATCCAATTGTGAATTGACCATATTCAACTGTGCAGTCATGAAGGCAATAGATATAGGGGCAGAAGGATTGGTTGAGATAGGAAAAGATGAGGCAACTGATGTAGCTGCATTGCCAGTAACATTGAAAGTAGGTTGGACAGAGGGTTGAGATTGTGATGGACCAGGAACAGAAAAGGAATGAACTGCAGTGACAGGAACATATGGATAGGTCAAAGGCAAATTAACCACCCTGTCCCCTTTCGGGAGTTTAGCAGAAATATGGAGAGGGTCAAGGACAGGAGTCAGCCTTGTTCCTGCAGCTGGAGTATACCCCTGAGATACTAGGATTTTGTAGATCAAAGAGGGAAAAATAAGGGACCTTTTATCACCTTCAGATTCAGCAAGAGAGGTGATTTTCTTGAAGGCAAAGTCCCCAAAATCAAAGGGTTTGCTGGTTCCTATTTGATACAAGACTTTTGCATGCTCTTCAGTCAATGTGTTTGTGTTTGTTGTGGGAGCCCAGTTAGTATAACAAATTTTGTGCATAAGAGCATATAGAGAGGACAATTGAGATGTGCTAATGTTAGAACCCTTCCTTGGCCATTTATGCAAAGTCCCCCAGTCAGTTCAAGAGCACATAAATTCAGATCAGATGTCATGGAGAAAGGACCAATTTCAGGTGTATTAAACAATTCATTGATGTGGGAGGAGGAAAACATGTACCATTTGCCACGAACAAAGACTTTCTCAAACTTGGGGTCAGACACAGAAGAAATTCTCTTCTCTAGATTTGCATAAAACTCATAGATTAGGTCTCTAAAGTATGGTGTGGCAGAAGAGAGAGTTCCTAAGAGACCTCTATCTATGAAGAATTGAGTCAAATTTTGCTCAGACAATTCAGCAGAGGGAATAACCCTTTCATCAACAATTTTTCTAGAAGTATTATATCTAATAGAAACAAATTTTTGAAAGAAATTTAGCAGTGTTGGTCCCAAAATAGGCTCAATCTAGGCTAGAAGGGGGGGGGGGGTTGAATAGCCTAGTTATGTTTTTTTTTAAACTTTTCGTAAACACTTCTTAATGATTTCTTGGAAGGTTTGAATAGAAGTGTTAAGGCAGCGGAAACAAAGCAAAATCTGAACTATCAAGAATGCTGTGAAGGTAGTACAGATTCTGAAGTAGTTAAGCACAAGCAGTTAATGAGAAAGATAAGAACAGTTCAAACAAAGCACAACGATTTGAAGTGGTTCGTACTGTGAATAGTACTACATCCACTACCAAAGTGGTTAGCTTTGGATTTTAAAAGTGCACTTGTTTATCCACTAGGTTTATGAGTAAGATCTCTAATGGATCGTGTACAAAATAAGTTTTTAACCAAGTGTATAATGGTGAGAGAGACAATCAATGATTAATTGTTCTCTTCACGTGCATAATTAAAGAACGGTTTAAAAACAAACTAAAAGAAGCTGAAACGAATTTAAGATGGCAGATCTGCAGCTTCAGAAAGTTTGGTGAAATGTTAGTCCTTGTCCTTTGATCTCTTGAATGCTTGAATGTTGAAGATGAAGCTTGAGAGTTTAATGCGCAAGAGTTGTTCTTCAGATCTTCAAGACTTGAATAAATACCAGGAAGAGATCTTTGGACCGTTGGACTGAGACAGAGTGAACTGTGTCCAACGTTCTTTTGCATTGAATGCAATTCGACGCTTTGGGAGATGTAACAACCACAGTCATCAGAGATGCAGTGTGTGCAGAGAAGACATTCCCAAATAGAGTAAGGTTTCGCATCGCAGCGCTCAAATGTAAAAGTCTTCTTAGCCAAAAGGGTAATGTCTTCGCCTTCGTGTTTCAGAAACACACGCTTGTCAGCATGTAGAGTTGACTTCTTGAAAGTGAAATCTGATGAAGACATAATGACTAGATATTTTCGAAAATATCTAAATAGGTGTACACGTGTCATAATTTCGTGATTTGGCCAATTTTGATTTTCCGGCTTTGGCAGCGACTTTAAAGTCTTGCTCCTTCAAGATGGCACGAAGAAGCTTGTAAACTACGCCTAAAACTAACACTTAAACAGCTTCTAAACACATTGATTCTAAGGCGCTTGCCACACTAATCTGACGTTGCATCTTTTAGCCACTGCTCAATAGAGTCGAGGATGACTCAACCAAATCTAGAATTAGGAATCAACAATCTCCTCCTATTTGGTTGATGTCATCATCTCAAATTTACGCAGCGACTTCGAATCATGCACCGAGATAATAACATGTCTTAAAGATTTTTATTAAGAGCGACATGCCTCTCGAGAGCGTAAGCCTTAGTAGAGAGATAGTTACTAGACTAAGTACTTACAAGAGAAAAGCATTAAAATCAAGTACTAAGTAGAGCGTTTAAATCTTGAGATAAGCATACATGCAACATATAAAGATTTAAACATGAAGTTTAAATAGAGCAAATAATATCAAGATAAAGCGATTTAAACTTTGAAAGAAATCAAGTCATCTGTGATTAAACAAGTCGTTTAATGAAGAGAAGTTTTGTAAAACAACAGAGTTTAAAAACAAAGATACATAACTAAATACCAATGCATTCGAATAGATTGGCCGAGCGGCCGACGCTCTAAGTAGTTCTAACGGACTACGATTCGTCATTCAGCGTTTCTCGAGTCGGTTATGTTCTTCAATGCTTGATTCAAAAAGTGAGTAGCTCTCTCCTCACGATGGCACCAACCTCTGTTGTTCAGCGGCTGCCTTGCATCTGCTTGCTCGGCAGGCGGATCGGTGAAATCGCAACCTCCCAGTCTCACGAATAATTGCCCGTGCCATGCTTGGTCTTGAGCTCATCGAAGAGGGCAATCTTGTCTGGCGAGAGTGCAATGCCTATCGAGCATCTGTTGATCTTGAACCGGGCGGTGAGTAGTGAAGGCTTGGCGATTGTCGTTCATCGGTTGATCAACAATCTTCCGATGTCGAAGATGGTGCCATGAGTAGCGTTGAGGCCATAGGCGAGTACCTCGATCTGTTGGGCCATAGAGGAACCGTCTTTGTTGATTTGAGCGAGCTGATCATTGTTTGCTCGGAGAAGATCAAGAAGGCGGGATCAGCGTGTTTATTGGAAGGGAAGAGGGGTTGAGGTGGGTGAGATATGGGTCTCGAAGGGTTAGAAGCAAAGTTTGGAGAAGAGGATGAAGCGAGCGGGGTAGTTAACGGCCGGAGCGTTGCGGGTGGAGAAGAGAATGGAATCAGACGTTTCAAGCCAATAGGTGGCTAGGC